>LD350860.1:384316-399207 GCA_001465055.1 Ptychodera flava
CTCTCTCATAGATATATGATGACATGATGTTTATGGGCAAGAGATACACACAGGTGTTTATCGGTTGTACGTGGACGTTACAAGGCGTGTCAGATATAATATTTCTGAGTTGAAAATAAAAATACAAATAGATGAAAACCCTGAGAAGTCCTCGAAACAATAACCGCTGCGCGGGACAAGGGTGTTAGAGCACCCACCAACTTTCGGCCAAAGATGCGTGTTCGGCCAAAACGTTGGAGACAGAAATATGAGAAAGGAAGTCTGTGTTCTCAGTGGATCGACGTTTTCCTCCCTTGTGCCTTGGCGTAATCCATTCAAGCGTCCCACACTATAACCCCGAAGGACTTGCTTGTTTTTGGTTGGCACGCTCGTGGAATCCTGGCCGCGGGGCAAGTATAGGGAGAGAGAGTCTTGTTACACACAAAAATGATATTTCAGACCTGAATTCAAAACCTGAATTGGGGCTAAAGGATTTTACAATCAGGATAGTATAACTGCCTTGTTATGATACCCATGCCGCAGTTAAAAGACAATCATATCCCGAAACATACGGATTAAATCACCAAACTTCCACGTTAGGCAGTGTGATGTTTCACTCTCACCGCATCGATTCTTTCCTTGCAATGTCAAAAAATCCTGTTATTCCTCGTTTAGGTGAATATTTTGCCATTAGGTCACAAGATAAAACATAATTTTGCTTTTCCCTGACACCCTCTTTTCACCGTAAAAAGCTGTGGAATGATTAGCCACCGTTAAAATCAACTGTCGTTTAATCTTTTCAATTTCTGTGTTTAATCCAAGCCTTTCCTTTGTAATCACGTTTTCACGGCCATTTCTTGCCGAGTTTTGTTTTTAAAAATGTGGCTTTAAAGGGACAATAAGGCTGTGACTTTTGATAACATTTGCATTATTTTGTTCCATAAAACAAATACATTATATTTGACGAGACGTGAACTATTTCCCGATAATAATCGCATTATATTTCGACATTTTTCCTTTGTTTTGTTTGTTTTTCTAGTTGATTATGAGACTGTATTTGACAGACTTAACAAGGAATTTCGGGAAAAAAATCGATATCTACATCTAAAGAGCTTTAAACAATATCCAAGACGCGTACTTATTGTCATCTTGACATAGACTGGTCAAAAATATCCTGTAAAGATGGGAGTGCCTGAAATAATGATTGTATTCACACCTTGCAGAGCAGCCTATGGATAAGTGGTCATATCTATCGAGATCGTTTTGACAGATATGCCGATGACAGCGTGTTATGTTTACTACATCTATTCTTCATGTAAAAGAAGAAAGATGAATATTAAGAAATCAATTATTATTTATTGTTTAGATATAAAATGATAATGACTCACTAATTTATAGAAGTACAAATTCACTTAATAAAGATAATTATTCTTGTTTCATCTTCACCTTCCTTTATTTTGTTTGTCTTTCTCTTTATTTTGTGTCTTTCACTTTATTTTGTTTGTCTTTTCACTTTATTTTGTGTCTTTTCACTTTATTTTGTTTGTCTTTTCACTTTATTTTCTAACACGCCTCAAAATAATTACAGCAAAAGATCTGATGCCATTTTGGTAAAGTAAAAGATTCCCACCAATTATAATCATTATATTGTACTCTAAGACTACAAATCTGTTGAAACCCCCCTTTCACATTAATGTTCCTCTTGGCCATGTCAGTGCGGGAGACAGTGAAAACGTTCCCGTAAATTTAGGACGATATGTTATGATTTAAACGTTTCTTAAAACATTTTAACCTTTTCAAAAACTGCACTATGAAACACCAAGAAAGCGCAGTCGTAATGGAAGAGAGATGTTGATTTGATGTGTTAGTATTCTTTGATCATCTAGTGTGAAACAGACGTCACATTCAATAAAGACGAACTTTAGAAGCAAAACGAAAAAAGGAAGACCATAAAAGCTAAATAAAATAATAAACTTGGAAATTGATTTGCAGGATTGTAAAACTTCAAAACGCCAATTACTCAACCTATCAGAACAGCAAAAGTTGCGAAGAATCATTGCCCAGTCTTTATTTTGTTATTTAAATTGACCATCATGATGATCGGTCGACGTTTCTCAACACACAATGGCATTTTCAATCTTTTCCCCGTGTGAAATATTACTAACTGCGGCGCTTTGCTGGCATAAGCTGCCGAACTCGCCCTTCTCCTGTTTAGTCCAGTCTTCGTGACACGCTCTACAACATTACAGTGTTACCGTTTGCAGAAAGGAGGGTTTCTTCAAACTGTATCATGAGATACTATGATTAAGCTAGATAATTTTTGATAAAGGAAATACGACCGCAAAACACAAATAAGCTTATCGATATGAATCATTGAGATGATAGACTCCTTTTTCAAAAATGCAGTATTTGTAAGCTGAGCGCTGTCTTGAAATCCACAAATACATCTTTTACTGTGCAGGATATTCTCAGAAAGACTGCTGGGAATAAGTTAGCATATAATGACGAGGATTTCCGAAACTTGGTATTAACTCAACCTTCGATTTCTCACAGATTTCGTACAGATGAATCATTCTACTTGTGATTTTCCTACTGCATGAATTCTCCCACGATTTTGATCGGGTATCATTCACGGGGGTCTCCGTCCTTGCACGAGCTTGTTTCAAACGATCCTATTGGTTGGGGCGTCTTTCAGGCTGCATTGAAACGGGAGTGTGTCAGCGGAGATGCGCTCCGAGACAGGCGCTAAACAGTTGGAGTCTGCGTTCGGGTTGTTCCCTCCTCGTACACGTCTTTCGTACTCACAATAACCTTTCATTAGTCCCCCAACGGATTTGAATGGGTTTGTGTAGACTACAATTGTTTGGCCCGCGAGGAAAACGTATTGTGTCTGTATTAAAACCTACTTGTTAGATCGAGCAAGGCTCTTCCATGGCGGATGACACGAGCACATTTTCTAGCCCTAGGTAGCAATTAATTCACATAAATCCACGCAATCGACTTGAATTGGCCCAATTAATACTTTCCTGAAGTCCGTTTCCTTCACATGAATCCAGCGACAAATCCCTGGCACTGACAGCATTGTTGGAGTCTAAATATTAAAATGGCTTTTCTTTTAAAAATCTCTAGAGTTCCAATGTACGTTGAATAGCCACAGAAACAAGCATTACGTGGTGAATACGCGACAGGGTCGGCCTGAAACATTTTCGCCCCGGGCATGTGGTATTATTTTCTTTCTGTTTCCGAATAAAAAAAGACTGTCATCTTGGACAGATATCGTACTCTACAGGTAAACACAAAATATGCTCCCTTCACTTACTTTTAACCTTTGCCCAGTTGTTTGAATGTTTGAATAGTGTGTAATTCGTGACAGAGTTAAGGCGTTCAGAAATTTCCGTTCATGTACAAAATATCTGAAACTCAACCTAAATATTTTGTTTGTCACATTAAAAACTCGATCGCCAAAGTGCTCTGAATTTCATGGTTGAACTGCCTCCGTTTTGACAGTATTAGCGGACACCAAATTTGCGTCCGTCTGTAGTAACTTTTCGTACTTGTTACTTGATACTATTCAAATCGAAGTGAAATATTGTAATATTTTGTTGTGTTGAAACTTAACACTGTACCGACGCATCGACATTATTCGCGAATTGTGATTGGGCGGTGTATTCTTGACGTGATTAAATTCCATGGTACTTTAAAAGCGATAACGCGGTATCGAATACACGGGCCACGCTTTTACTTAGGTAGAGACCATAAACAGGCCAATGATTGAACCGGGTTTTATCATCAGTCAATCCAACCCTATGTTGACAAAGCCTGAGGCTTTTCGTTTGAAGTTTTTGAGCTCTCACATTCAGTCTTATGAATTCTTTATAGAATGCTTAGCAATGGAGTGGCCCCCACATTACGCCCTGGGCATGAACCCATACAACGCGAACAATGACATTAAAGTGTATCTCCAGCTTCTCTTTGCCGGGACAAACGTGTTTCTATTTTATTTCATTTTACCAATACAAAACCAATCAGGACCTGGGGAGTTTGGCTTTGCGAAGGTTAAATGTATTTGGAAGATTCGGTGAGATATATAGAGCACAAGGTAACGTATTTAATTACATCAAGTATATAAGTTGGTATTGTTCTGAACACCTGTGAATAGAAAGAAAGACACAATTGATAGAAAGGCTTGACTTCGAGTTTTTGGTGGAACCGACACTTCAACAGAGGGCACTCATAGATAGTTTTTGTGTGTACATCTGGTTTAGCAAAATCTATGGATGATACACTCTGGCCATTGAAAGTTATCCCCCCACAATCCCCATGTGTTTCTGGCCATTCTCCGCATCACTTTGAGAGCCGTTCATCATGTCTCGTAATTTACCTTCTGTGTCGTCAATAAAATCTTTACAAAAGTATACTGCCAAACAAACATGTAACACGCAAAAAGTGAATGATTCACAGTATTCACAGTATCGTATCAGTAAAATTAAAGACACAGTTTGTGAATCTACCACACTTGCATATCAATGAAAGGGATCACAAAGAGGAGAAACTGTTTGCAATCAGTGAAGAAAACATAACTACAGTTATTGTAAAATCATACATAAGCAGTGGGGGATATCGCAATGCCGAGTCACTTTCGTAAAATTTCATTTTTTGGGTTTTGTTGTTGTTGTTTTTTGTCTCATCAATCGTCAAAATCTTCATCCATAGTGAAATTCACTATAATCGTTGCATATTCCATGCAGTCTAACTGTAAAAACTGAACAGTTTACAATGCTAGATTCTCTACTCCAGAAGTTACAACATACAAATATTCCATATTTCCACATAAAAAATGCATGAATCAAAGATTTTCCTTGAGTTGAGAGAAAAAGGTCTTTAGTTGTCACTGACGACAACAAATACCGCTATATTAGTACAATGTTACATATCGCGAGGGAACGCATAACAAGCGAAATCGTGATTTCGTCGTTCTTGGTTCCGCAAATAGGAAACGAGAGATCGTCGAGGCCAGAGATCACAGATAGGTGTACTGACAGTACGATAGCGACCAGACGTGTAAATGACAAGGGCAGTGGGCGAAATATCGCATTGACAACTGTACCCGTATAACAGTTTAGATCGGAAATCCTTTTCTGGGTCTGTAAATATGTTACAGCATAAAGAAAGTTATACGAAGTGAGAGACGAATACTTTATCACGACGAATAAGATCAAAAATAACATTGGTTAAATATCTAATGTTTTAGAAAGGGCTGTATCACCTCTATTTGTAACAATCAACCCAATTTGTAACAAAAGCAGTTTCGTAAAAATGAGTTTTGACAAGGAAAAACAAAGAAAATTACCCCAAAACATACAAATATGCATATTTTGTTAATATTTCAACAAATACGGCAAAGTTTTTTTGAAAATTAAGTTTTGTTACAAATAGGGTTGGTTGTTACAAATAGGGGTGATACAAGGGCAACGGAAAAATAATCTGCGAATATTATGTCACGATCAGTCTAACCTTTCCCATCAAGACATCCGGAACTACTGTGTGTAAATGATAAAGTGTGGGAGACATCATGAAAACAGCATATAACACCGGTAACCAAGATTCTCTCTCTCTCTCTCTCTCTCTCTCTCTCTCTCTCTCTCTCTCTCTCTCTGAACAAGAGCATCATCCGTTTCGTCATAGTCTCAGCTCCCTGCTGAAACCTGAAACTCAAAATTTCCATCATTCTCGTTACAGAATCGAGTGATATTCACCTTGATTTACCATAATGAACGAATCACCAGAGCGAAAATGTACAAATCTTGTTTTCCTGGGACTGATAAAAGCTGTATTACGGAGTGAAGACTATTGAAATAAAGATAGCGACATATTAAGGTACGAGTTTTCCTGGATTTGGTAGATTGTACGCTTCGCTTAACAACGAGACATTCAAACGGTTGCAACTGTCCTGTACCCAATGCTTTGTGTCGAGAGGGACTTTCTGGGATTTTAAACCATTAGTCAGTTAACTGCAGGGCACGTTTCTCGGCAGTTGACTAAAACGCGCCTTCAACATTTCAAAACAAATACAGCCAGGACTCTAGTGTTAAACGTCTTCTCTTTGTTGTTTTTTTCCCATTGCAGAAAAAATGCCGATCGAGCGAATCACCATGTAATGCTTGAATACATAACCTTTATATTTCAGTCTACGATTTAACCGTCCATGAGATTCCATGATTCCCTTGTCAACCAAATTACAAGTCATACATGTGTTCATAAACATACGGTTTCTACTTCGAAGGAGAGAGAGAGAGAGAGAGAGAGAGAGAGAGAGAGAGAGTGTGTGTGTGTGTGTGTGTGTGTGTGTGTCGTGTGGGCCTAGCGGATTGAAACACCGTATAGCGTTGCTATCAGACCCACTACTTTCGGCCACAGGGACGCCCTGTTTGACGTCAGCGTCCATTTTCAATCCTCCACTTTGTCGGGGCTGGCACTTTTGTTAAAAGACGTTAATGTACGGATGTCGTCATGGGAACAGACCAAAGCCTAGGGTGTTACGATCGGACGAAACCTCCGTCTTGCAAGCAAACATATGTTTCCACGGGTATCGGGTTTCTTGGCCATTTCTTAAACATTTTTCCCATCTATTTCAAGACAAAATTACCTCAAGCCCTATTAAGGTTTACTGTCACAGTTGCGCATATTAAATTGTCGTTATTAAAATCAAAATCCCAAACATGCACTAACAAAAGAGGAGCTTATCTCGCCGTGAACTGGTAGAATTAGAATACTATGTTTATGGTAAACCTTGTTACCTAGGATTGTGGAAAAGACTGATTACAGCAACTCTTTCCGTTTTGAATGTCATAGCTAAACTTTTGCGATGGAAATAAAATAACAGTAAGTTTTTGGTTTGTTTTCATAATAATTTCAATGCTGAGAAATTTTCTTTATTTACATGTAGTATTTGTGATTGTTACTTGCTAGCAAAACGAACGTTAAGATTATATCGTTGATAGCCTGGACTCGTTGAGCGATAATATTTTATGATGTTTTATGGCTGTCGACCATAGATTCCTTTAATTATGAACAGAGGCGGTCAAACGACAAAAATTGCACAATATCATGCTAATAAAAATTGTAAATTGAACAAACAAAATTCGACCGCACTACAACGTAAAACAAGGACCATTGAGAAGGGTTGACTGAAGTGGAAAAATCTGCAAAGATGCAATTTTCTTTAAAAGTCTTTCAGTATATATGCTGTTTTTGCCAAAAAAAATCCGCACTTGGCTGAACATTAAAAGAACAGACCGAACGCTTGCACGGAAAGTATGCATGTTCTGCCAACATCGAATAAAAATTGTGACAAGACGAATAAAAATTGCATATCCTCGTCTTCTGACTCATCCCCTTTCTTAAGATCTCATAGTGCATCTCTTGAGATGACAATATTTGCGTCTAAGTTTATTATACCATAGCAGCTCCTTATCTCCACAGTACCGATCGTTGATAATAATCAGTATTTTTAATTCAATATCGTCTCCTCACTGATAAAACCGCTGTTGCCGTCGGGATGTCTTTCTCATCTGCAGGTGCCAACAATTTTTAACAGATTACAAATAGGTATGAAATATGTCGCCCGAAAACACTCGACAGCCGCACAACAACGACATTCTCTCACTAGATTGTCATTCTCACTTTTCTACAATACTGCAACGTTTGAGGTTTCTTCACATGTTATCTTATAATGGTTGAATGGAGATCCATGGTCAGTCCGCTTAGCTGAACGTTAAGTCAACATTAGCTGTTGGCGAATGAACTGGAGCTATTTTTTTAATTTCTATTTATTTATTCATATTTATACTGATTAGTTCCCTCAATCAAAAATGTACCGATTTCCAGGGAGGACCAGTGTAAAATAAAATAATATATTGTAATACATAAACCTTGCTGAATGGCCAATTCTATTAAATTTGACGATTTTCTCTAAAGTTGTCATCATAGTATACTAGCAGTCATGAATAATTGAGAGAATAAATGAAGACAGGGCAAAGGGGTGAAACAGTTTGTAGCACCACATGGGTCCAGACAATAATTGACGAACTATATGGTCTTGACAATGAGAGACAAGCTGGAAATGACGACATTAACTATGGAAGGCAGAGTGACAAGTGGTGCAATTAAAAATGCCAACGCGACAAGTGATGATGTCATTATCACAGTAATTTGTGAAAGAGACAAGTGGTGACAACACGCGACCCTGTACTTCACGCTTTGCTTGTGACATTTGGTAGCATTTCAATTATTTCAATCATAGAGTTAGCTTTATGCTTCAATCATGGACTTAGAGTCTGTGGTACATCCATGCTTCAATCCATGGATTAATGCGAGTGACAAGTGCCACAACGATGTGTCAAGTGCCACAACGGTTCACACCCCTACGGTCACGTGACGACGATGTGATGTTTGCCAGCATTATCGTCGATGCTTGTGTTGATTATTTTGGTGGGAAACAGGTTTGCAAAGCTACATTTCTTCTGTATTAGTTCTTGTGTACATGTATACAGACTGGTAAAATCTCCGTTACGCAACTTGGTCAGCGATAGATGTTGACGGAAAGACTGGCTTTCTGCATGTTTGCGCCACAAACTTCAGTCTAGACTTGGTTCAAGTCGGCGAATTTTTAAAAAATATAATCAATTGCAAGAGTTTCTCTTGTTTCTCTTCTTTTTATACAAACCCATTTGGAATCCACTCACGCGTTTCACATGAAAACAGAACAACATCGCCTTCACCCCACTCACACGTTCACAAATCACAGAACCAAGTCTAGTTTCATTCTAAAGTTGCACAGAAGGTAACTTTGTAGATAGAGCGGAAATTAACCGATACTAACTTTCTTCAAACAGTCAAAGAACAAGTCTTAATTCCCGAAACGTAAATTGTTTTGTGTAAACTTTGTTCATCTTAATTCTTCTTGATGTTATTAGAGACGAAATTACCCTCAATTTTTACCGTAACGTCCCATCGAAATGAAACTCTTCCAGTTTAGGATATTTTAATTGCACAATAGCTGCAACTTTCGATAACACTTTAATTATTTTCTTCCATAAAACATGCACATCTTCTAATTAAGGCACGATGGAAGAAAAATCAATACAGCAATGCTGGCACAAGACATTGAACAATTCAAATGATCAGAGTCCGGATTAAAATTCGATGCCAATAATCACGTTGGCGGTTACACATGCACGGGCTATCTTGGCAAGTCAAACAGCGGACATTTCCGACATTATTTTGAGAGTAGGAAGAGAAATTTCATTTTACAAATGGAACAAACAAATACGAAAATATCCAAAGAGTTTCAACTATTGAACGGTTGGTTTACTTTGTGTACATAGTATTTAATGACAGATTTTATCAAATTTCCACACATATTAGTTTTGAATACAGGCACAAGAAGCAAGTTCAAGTTTAAACTGTATGGTTAAGCGTCAATCTGGATAATTTAATACTAACACAAATCAATGCGCTTTTTCTTATACCTTTCGCCATTGTTACCTAAGCGAAGAAAGGACCAACTTCAAACGAACACACAATGACGTTGAAGCGACGAGAAGATAATCACAACATTTCATTTTTAAGCTTCATTACATTATATTTTTCGTATGTTTTCTTGCAATATTTCTTTCTGTAAATAAGCATTTTTGTTCAACACCCTAATCACGTAGAAATCCAAAGTTTTCAAATTAGCTAGTATGTGTTTACTGTTATTGTTAATGTTGACGACTGATATAGAATCCCGATCTAGAAATCGTTTGGCAACAGTGACATTGTACCGTGTACACAATGCATTGTGTTGGAAACAGTTATAACGCTTTGTGTTCACAATGCATTGTATTGGTAAGGCCCACACTTTGCAATAAAACACAACCTAGGTATGGATTAAATAATGTTCTGATCAGGTTGTCTCTTCAAAGGTAGAAAATTTTGTTTTCCCCACTGGGTTAATACAGTGATTGCGGTCATTTTGAATTTAAAGAGTCGGTAAATATTGAGTTTTTTATTCCTAAGTATCGAATTTGTACCAGGAACCTTGGTTTTTATTCTTTAGTTGGAAAAGGGAGTGGTTTAGAGCCTGATTGAGGAAAGTTTTGACAAAAGTGTAAGTATATCAAGTTAGATGCAGAACTACCTTCACCAAACTGGATTAAAATATGACTTTTGTTGTCTTTACTTTCAAACCCAATCCACTGTCACTGAGTTACCTGTATATGTGGTATCGGCCACGTCACTACAACAATTGATTTTCCAGTCACCATATTACTGGTACGATTATCACACAAAATAGGAATGCTAGAATTTCACAAAGCATTTGAAATGTATTATGCGAAAAAAAAGTAGAAAAGTTCTACAGAAATAGAGAAGTTTTGAAAGGTAAATTTATGGACCCTTTATTCACTCTTGCAATAAAAATTTAGTTGCCATGGCAATACTCTCTCATTGTGCTATTGTTTGTTTTTTTCGGACTGTTCTTTATTAAACTGTATTTTACTTGAATCTTTCTTAATGAAAGCAATTAATTTAAAGTAATCTTAAAATTGAATATTTAAAAAATGTATATGCTGAAATATTCTATATCACATATTTTATCATATCATATGACATCACATCATATCATATCATATCATATCATATCATATCATATCATATCATATCATATCATATCATATCATATCATATCATATCATATCATATCATATCATATCATATCATATCATATCATATCATATCATATCATATCATATCATATCACATCATATCAGTATCCCATGTCCTGTTTGATAGAATTGCTGGTAAAAACCACCAGGCAATATCTATCTATTTATCTATCTATCTATCTATCTATCTATCTATCTATCTATCTATCTATCTATCTATCTATCTATCTATCTATCTATCTATTTTTCTGTCCCTCTGTCTGTTTGTCTATCTACAGATAGATAGATAGATAGATAGACAGATAGATAGATAGATAGATAGATAGATAGATAGATAGATAGATAGATAGATAGATAGATAGATAGATAGATAGATAGATAATTGACTGCTATTTTCCTGTTCTAATCTATACTGATGTGCATGAAATCATATACGTTCGTGGAGTCATTGCTTATATGTGATCAATGTTTGTTACCACAAGTCTAGTTTTGATTGACATTTTCTCTGGTACAGTGTTTATGACCCCAATCTGTGCTCAATTCAAATTCCTCTAATATCCTACCAAACACTCTATCGAGCAAGGAATAGACAACTCGAGGAGAGTTGAGCATGAATAGACATCTAAAGGAGTATTGAGCTAGGGATAGACACTTCAAGGAGAATTGGACTACGAATAGACACCTCAAGGCGTTTTGACGTGCGATCGAGGACAAAAAATGCCAGATCAGAAATCATCACGAGTGAACAGTTTCTTTAAACATATTCGAAGACTTCACAGTCGCACAAAAAAAATCATTAATCAACGACAAAGGAGGATTCGGTTTAAAAACTACTATTGACAGTTAACTGGAATATTACAATGAAATGAGCAAAGACACAAATAATCAATCGGCTAAGCAGCCAGATAGGCGATTCAGAGACATCAGAGAAAATAAATTATCCGAAGAATGTCAAATGGAACTATATTACTCCAAGAATCTCATTCCACACAATGTTGATCGTTATGAATCCGAATAGAATAATGCAGGCAGAGTAAAGCCTGTCACCGTGTAGAACACCAATGCCATGTGTTCGGCACATACCATGTATTTGAAAACAAAAACAACGACAAAAATATCGACTTCATAAATAATTTACAGCTCACGCACTTGAGATAAGAGCTTCAGACATATAAGTGACATCATGTAACTCTTTGCCGAATTTTGGTTGGCGAAATAAATCACACAGAACCATGTGTCTGAGACCTAGTCTTAGTTTATTTAGGGATCGACCTGCAGATCCTGGAGGAGTTGATCAAGAAATGGAAAATCAAAAATCATAGAGAAAAAATTGCCGTAGAACATGTAACTTTTGGAAATAATCATATAAACGCGAGGTAAAGTCCGCTCCCCCGCAAACTTCAACCTTTGGAGCGAAGACGAATGTAGGTATTCTTACTCCTCCCTAGATCTATGGTCTATCCCTTAATTGAAATAGCTGGTCCTTTGTGTCGTCGGATTATATTGTTTGTACAGAAGATGGCAAGTAAATGTAACAGACAGTAAAACAACAAGGCGAACTCAGGAAAAACGGAGTACATTTAATGAATTATCTTGAGTAGTCCTTACACCCTGTCTGATGCTGAAAAATCGGATCGATCAAGTAAATATATTACATATCAAAGCTGGAATGCGCCTCAGACACTGATATTTGAACTCTTACATTTTAACAATAAATTTCTAATCTACTGCTTGTGTGGGCACATTTAGCTCTCGGAGTAAAGTAAAGTTTTTACCGTCTCATTTTTATGAAAATCTAAATTTTAATGTTTTCTTCCACGGAATGAACACAGGAATGGCGGCAATTTGGAATTTCTAACTCTGTAAATTTAAGATAATTTGTTTTCATAGTACAAAAGTTTCCATGGTTCCCCCTCGATTTATATTTTTGATTTAAAAAGTGTATTGTCGAAAGTTTACTTGAGGAAAGTTTGAGCAAAAGTTTAAGTCTTTCAATTTCGAGGCGCATGCTACCCTACTCCACGTAATTGTTATATATATATATATATATATATATATATATATATATATATATATATGTGTGTGTGTGAGTGTGTGTGTGTGTGGTGTAGCGCGGAAATATGTTGTATAAAATCATGAGAAAGAGACAGACAGACAGACAGATAGACAGACAGAGGGGGGTATGTAGGACATCTTGACGATGACGAGTTCTGATATATTTTAACAGTAAAGTTGTCCTCTCATCCAAATTGTTCAAAAGCAAACGAAACGAAATTCAAGCTGATTATCTGTTCGACGATGAAGTTAACCTTGAATTTCGACGCTGACATCCGCGCCTCTTTTCATCACAGCATGTTGGGATAACTCTTAAAAGTCAAAACTCACAAAAAAGTTCTAAAGTAACTGATGAAATCCTGAAACAGTGTAACAAAGGCGAACTCAAACAATAAATGCAGCCAAGCTCGTGTTCCCTAAGAATGGAGAAAGGGGAATTTTCAAATGTGCGTATTGTTTAGCGATGACAATCGAAAACGTTACTTACACATGTGAGACGGAACCGAAATGCTATTGAAGAATTAGGAAGTAACTATCAAGGGAAGATTGTATGGGGTTTAGGATTAAGGAAACTTTGCATCAAAACAATGGAAATGCAGTCTACAACTCCAAACTAAAAACAATACACTCATAGTGTCACTTGTCTCTGTCAATATTGGTCTACCTAATCCCATCCATAATAGACTAAAAGCTTGATTAATCGCTAATCCCATGGACGTTACGCCATGTTAATCCTTATCTAATAAAATTAAATTTTCTTTGAAAAAAAACCCAACACAATGTGTGTTTTTCTTTCATAGCTTGACTTCATTTGTCGCGTTTTATTGGAAAGAAGGGAAAATTATCATCGTCATAGTAAAAGCTGATACAGCGTGATGACTCGTTACTATGACAGCGTGATGACTCGTTACTATGACAGCGTGATGACTCGTTACTATGACAGCGTGATGACTCGTTACTGTCAGAGTGTGTAATAAATGTGATCCAGCTTCGGAACCCGCGTCGTTGTTTTGGCCAGCTTTTATACCCTTTGTTTTAGTATTAATCACCATCAGTCTTATAACGTCTAGGCAGAGAAACACTGCTATTAATCTGAGAAAATCCTCTTTAATTACTTTTTTCTACATAATGTTGATTTTATCCTGGTGCATTGTCATATCGGCATGGCATTCATCCCGTTGTTGGAGGCAGTATAGGGAGTAACTTCAAAGGTGTATGGATGGTGACGGTTAATCGATCGAATTTCACAGTTGAAGTTAGAACCCAACTGTAGATCTTGATACATGTCCATTCTTTCTGTCATGTTTATCAAATGATTTTTCTGTTTTTTCAACTTGTCGATACCCTCTCAATGTGTGCAACGTCCGGTATTATCGTTAGTCAGGACTAGAATTCATAACTTGCCCACATTCGATATTTCACACGATGTGTTACGTTTCCAACGCTACCACATTGCTTACGACATACTCTGAGAAACAGGAAAAAACTTCATTTGTTTTGCAGAACAATGACTTAAAATAGATAAAAAGATGGGAAGTATATTCAATACCCTTGACAAGTGATGTAACCTTACATTATGAATCATGGTAAGTGACTCAGCTTCTCTTCAACGGAAAGTCGTTGATTTCTCAGTCATAATGATAAATCACGCTCTGTATTATTCATTTGCTGCCGCCATTCAAACTTCATTTTCTGCTTCCCTTTTTATGTTATCAAGAAAGGTATGATTTATGATAAGATATTCGGCGATGATTCTGACAACGAAGGTCCCAGAGATCGCCATTTTGAAGGTCAGCTTCGGAGGGAAGGTTGGATAATATTAGGAATTGCTCTAATCAATGCCGTGAAAACCGTTTACATCTTTTCTTGGAACCACATGAGTATGAGATAATTTTATAAGAAACTGATAGCTCCCATGAAGATTCATTCAGTTCTTACTAGCGGACTCTCTCTGTCCGTCTCTCTGTCTCTGTCTCTGTCTCTGTCTGTCTGTCTGTCTGTCTATCTGTCTGTCTGTCTGTCTGGCGCTCGCTCTCTCTCTCTCTCTCTCTCTCTCTCTCTCTCTCTCTCTCTTTTTCTTCTCTTTTTCTTCCCTCTCCTTTTTCCCTGTCAGGGGGGTCCTCTGTGTCTGTACATTTCAAAACCCGCATA
>LD350860.1:399253-434120 GCA_001465055.1 Ptychodera flava
TCTGTGTCTGTATAATGCAAAGCAGTCATAGAACAGACTTCAAGGAAGAAGTGCTATTAATTCGTAACGTTACATCGTCAGGGCAGCCAAAACTTTTGTTCGTGAAAAAAACGCGGTTTTTTTCCTTGTCGTACAAGAGGACAAAGAAAAGACGGACGGGCAGTAATTATGATTAGCAGATGAGGAAAGTTTAAACTTTCACTCCGCAAAACTTTTCGAATTCTCCGATCTCCATGTTGATACGGGAAGATGCTTTCCCAAATGCATCACTTGTGTAAATTTTGTAAAATTTAAAACATCAAATGTATAATCATCTTTTACTGGTAAGAAAGATCAAATCATATTTATTTTCATTTTTAATTATAGAATTCTAATGGAAAGAACAAATTAAAATTAAAATTAAGGGCAGGGATTGATTCCATTCACGATCTTATTGCGCATGTCTCAAACTAAATAGGTTCCGATATGCTAGGATTAATTAGTTGCAAACTGCAATACTTTAAATATCATTGCCCCTGAATCTACACATAGATCGTAAATTCAATATGTTTCAGAGTTTACCTCTTCAGTGTGTAAGCACAGATAAAAACCGGGAATACAAACAAATTAGCAATGTCCAAACGAACTTCAACGAAATTCTTCGTAACTTGATTGTTTTACCCTTGCTACCGAAACAAACTATGAAACCTTTTGCCAGTGTCAGAACCCCCACACTTGTATCATTATACCGGCATTTTAGATGTTCTTTTTTTCGAGCAATATATGGACGACAATCCCTAATGTAATTTTTCCCTAAAAACAGTCCCCAGAAATCAACCTGTTTCGAGACCTACAGACAAGAAATTAAATATTCTACCATGCAAAGATGTATATCTGCTTGAATTATCATGTATATATCCTATACTTCCATTGGTAAAAAATCTTTCCCTTTCTTCCTGGATTTTCTGTCCAATGGTCTTTGGCATGGCGCTTTAATCCCACAGATCGTCTTTTGAATAAAAAATGAATAATAAAAGTAGAATAAAAGGTCTATACTCTTAAAGAAAGTGACGATACTTCAGCTTTCCCACTTCTTTGAAAGCTGAATCTCTCATAGAGCAAGGCAAGCTGCATAAAATCAAATGATATATTTCTGTACGTATGAATGTATTTCAAAAAGATGGCAATATTAGTTTTTTCTTTGGACATTTCTTACCTACTTACTGCTACCTACAGCATATGCAAATATAAAGAAACCGGCGACGTTTATTATTCCTATTTGGCCATCCACTTTAAGGCGAAAAAACTGTTGCTATTCTGCAGGTGATCGATATAATAAAGTGCCACGGTAAGTAAATAGACTTTTTCACGATATACCGTTTTGCAGTCGCCTAGTAAAGTGCACTGTAAGTGACCCCTGGATCACTTTGCGATTCTGAATAATACCATACAGCCAGTATATGAATCACAGCAACTCCTATTAGTAATTTGTGAGGCACTAGAAACTGACATTTCCGAGAACGATATGTACGTCAAAAACTTAAGTCTTCACAACCGAGTAATTTCAATTATTTCTCCAATTACCTATTTCATTGATCGTCAACGCACATGCCGGATCCGTTAAAGTTGTTAAAACAGGTCGGAACGCCATGTCGCTTTCATTCACGCTATCATATCTGCTTCACAACGAGGAAGACTTGTATGAAATCCAGGCGTAACCAAATCAAAGATACAGGGTATTTTAATATAGTCGCGTGTAACAGTAAAAACGGTTTGACGTATGTATTAGATATAAAGCTACTCCTGTAATCGAACCCTGATGCGCCTAGTCTAAGTGGTGGCGACTGATGCCGGACTGGAGCAATTAAATAAACTTGCAGGTTGGACTTTGATATAATATTGACCAAATTTAAGGTAGAATTCGCCTTTGTGACAAATATTTGGACCCTCAAACTTTTACAATCCTTTTCTGATCTACCGCTTGCGGGGGCTCATTTTAAGCTTAATAAGCTCGTGGTGTAAGAAAACTCTTAACCTTCTTAATTTTTCGAAAATCGAAAATTTTATTTTTCTCCATAGAGGTAACATAGGGACAGCGGCCATTTTGAATTTCAAATATCGGCAAATCTTGGGTTATTTGTTTCTCTAGTACCAAAATTTGCACGATGACCCCCGCTTATTATTCTTGATTTTGAAAGAGAATGGTTGAAAGATTCCTTGAAGACAGTTGGAGCAAAAGATTCAGTTTTTCATTTTCGAGGCCCATACTACCTTAACTTAAAAAATACTCATTTTCACATGGGGACATGAGCGTAATAACTTGTCTTGAAAATTGTTCAGACTCATAGGATCGATTCATTTATGTTACACTGCTTAAGTTTGAATAATCAAACTGTAAATATACTGTCAAATCTTGCTGAAAATATCTCGTTGCAGACGCCATTTTCAAAGTATGTTGACAAATCTAAGCCGGGAACACACTTCATCAAAACTTTAACTCACTTTCCCTGTACATGGTTTTAACAATGCAACTATGTGGATGTATCAGATAGACCTACAGCATGCCAGTCAGCTTCAGGTCTCTCCTCGGTAAAATGTAGATACATGTTATATTCCGTGTTGTTAGCCAAGCAAATAAAATTTAGACTCAAAGTAGTCCGGTAGTTTCACTCAGACGTCTTTAAGTTGAAATCAACACATTAAAATAAAGCGTGGGCAACAATAAATAAAGTCACTTACCGACCACTACATTGGGAATCTTTCATCTCGATAGATGTGGAGGTTGGAAGGATTAAAACTACCACTCGGAGCAACAGGAACTAGTCTAAACGCGTCACGGTTTTCGATTTTTCCTCTTTCAACTGCAGCTCCAATTTCTCTCTGACCTAGAAGAATGTTCGACTAAGCAGAAAAGAAAAAAGAAAGCCGGCGCCGACCTCACATTTAATTTTGAAACACGAATAGTATTTAATGGCTGTGATATTGATGATTTGTGTTGAGTAAACATGAGCAAGTCAACGTTGATGCGTGGACTAAAGTTTTAGAGTAAAATAAATGAAAATGATGATAGATCTTTTTAATGCGGCAACATTTCAAACCGTCAATGATTGAATAAAGAATAAAATTGGGATTACCCGATTCTTAGTGAAATTAGATAAATACATTTAGATAATGAAATAATGCACTGTCGGATTTGGTCTTGATTTTGTGCTTGACTTGTCCGCGCTCGCTCTGTCAACATTGCCTCGATGTAAACCCTTCAAAATTTCCTAGAAACCGAATAGGTTACACGTAACGTTAACGACGTGGAAGTCTTGATGAATCTGGCCACCTGTCACCATGACAACTAATCTATTTTATACGCGTACTTTAAGAATTATAAAAATTTAGGATTATTAGGGAGAATTTTCGATGAGCTTGGATGATGCAGCGCAGTGCTGACTCCATCATACAACGACACTGTAAAATGAACGTAAACATGTCGGACCTACTCCCTGGGTCATAAATCTTGGCTGAACAAGAGATAGGATTTTGATTGCTACTAAACTATCTACCACTACGCCTCGTGTACACCAACGATAGAAAATAAAACAATAGCTTGAACGAGGCTCAAAAAACCTCTCCAGGATCAAAGACTCACACAGCACACTTTGTGATTAATTCCCCCATACTGTTTCGGAACACTAGTTTTCGGCTTCCTGTTGTACGATCAAGGTCCTAAAATGGATAAAGTTAGTTCAGTGAATCAATATACAGACTGTTAGGGAGAACAAGAACGTCCAAAAACGCTTCTAAATTACTGTGTTTGCCGTCACTTGTAATTTCGAGACGCAAACTCGAAGATCTGTTTTCCAATAGCTGCATCTTCTTTGATTTTCGTATTTCAGTCTGGAATCACAGTTTTGTTTATACAGAAGCCCTTAGCCTTGGTCACGTTTAGTGTTCGCCTCGGCGATTTTTCTGTTCAGTTTTATCTATTAATTCATTTGTTCGTTCATTCATTCATTCATTCATTCATTCATTTATTCACATTAAAAGATGATTCATGTACAAACACATATCATGCGAACGCTTTCAAATAGGGCCTTATCTTCAAGTTCTCTGGGATCCAAAATTCAAGCGACGCCAGTGCGGATGATATCCATAGACTATGCGTACGATTTAACAACAAAATAGGGTTTTCTTCTGAAGCCAGTCACGTGCCAAACGGACAGACACGTCACGGGGTTTTGCTCGCTACGTCTAGACACCAACCACTCTCTTGTTGAAAGTGGTAATTTTCAATCAGGGCACAGAATATTAAATTATCCAAAGCACCACCACTATCACTTTGCGGCACTTGTACGGTAGCTGATATCACTGGGTAAAAACTACGATACTTCACCTGATTATAAACTCCATTAGAACTCGATGCGCTATGATAAATTGATACTTAAATAGGTATTGGTCTTTTCCGAAAAACCAACCGTATATGCTCTGACTTTTATACACGCGGACAAACGCAAACTAACTTTATTGAGATTTTCAGCAAGGATAAGAGTAATGTTGGTATTGCTGGCCGCAAGTTTGCAAGTTGAAAAAAGGGAAAAAACACTGCTTGAAGGTTTCATCAGAACGTGAACGGGAATGGATAGGAGATTCATGCTGTGTTTCGTCAATGTCAGACTAGGGAGCCAAGTTTGCGTTTGTCTAACCGCATTGCCGGCGGATTTGTTTACCTCACAGCGGTTATTGGTCCTGAAAGTGACGAGACATTTTTGTTAATATCGGTTGCTTAGCAGTGTTCATCCGTGAAAGGCCCTTACACAACGGTGGCAGTCAAACTCAAAAACGCGAGAGAATTGGTTTTTACCGGATGACAAGTTTGTGGTTGTACACTGGGCATTGTTGCCACAACACAAAATCATTATTCAGGACAGGCTTCTCCATTGTACCTAATATAGTTTCATTATTGCGCAGCGAATATGCAGCCAAAATTTTCATCTTTTTAAGATCAATTGGCATGATTAGAGACAAAAGTGTTCGTCGTTGACTGTTAACAGTTCCATCTCCTTAACTCCGATGATCACAAAATTTCAGTAAAGTGAAACGCGAAATTAAATTATCTTGCATCGCGGGAGTGGTTTGTTCGCGTCCACGGAATCATGTTGTACGCCCCCTCGCTTACAGAAAGAACCGGTCGGACTAAAAAAGACAGCGTAACATCCGAGCAAAGTACGGAAATAGGGAACAATATCCGGAAATGGTAGGTCGTTCAGCCGAGCTTAGGCATTTGTTGTGATGACGTCAAACCTTGATCGGGGTTATGAAATATGCACGTCCGTCTTTCACAGACAAAGAAGTTTGTTATGTTTCACACCTTTAGTTTCTATTTCTTGTTTGATTTAAATTTACAGGTCAAAAATATAAATTGAGGCCGAAGGAAAAGATCAAAATGCCATTTGCAACGAAGAAAAAATACAAACTGGTAAGATAGATGCACGAATTTTACGACGGGGGCTAATACGACTATTAGTTTATAGGGAATAGTCTTATCTGGAGTGAGTCAGAAACTTGATTGAAAATGGCGGTTGCAGTTTTGTGTTTTGGGCGGTAACTGGGCTTATTAGTCTTTTATGAACAACTTTCATTGTCACGTGACTGGGTTGTCCCCAAATGACTGTATTATCGTTTCGCCAGCGGAGTGTTAAACGTCGTCGTGGAGAGAGGCTATTTGGCCGCATTTCATTTTGAAACCATGGTTGGTCAGTCCGCGGAATAACTCGACCCTGGGTCTGATCGTCAACTATTCTGGGGATCAAATCGCTTTACTTTTTAAGATAAATGCCAGGGCGGCTCTGTTTTGCAGGACTCGGCAATCATTACCGGTACGTCAGAGTCGTCTAGCTTATCGTCTGATCGATCGCGCATATTAGGGCCGACTGGTGCATGGCTTTGGGACAATAATGATCCCATTCTGGAGTTGGATGTAGTGCTATTAAACCATAAGACTCGACTTGAAAAGGCCGATCCGCTAACCGGGTTTTGTTATAATTTCTTTCTCTCTCCTCGTTGATTGATTTGGTGTGCAGCACCTGAAATGGGCCCTATTGCCGACTTTTGAATATGGGTTTATCTCTTATCGGCAGTGCCTTATACCGACATGAAAGGAGTAGGCATGAAAGCCAAAACGAGGATTCCGACCTGGGCCACGGCATATTCCAATATTCCACTACAAGTGTTTAGCCTTGACGGGCACCATGGCTTTTTTGGCAGGTCTGTTATTAGGTGAAGCATTGATGATAACTACCAGTGCCGAGAAATTCATTTGAGTGCCCGGCATGCACGTGCGTATTCGTCACGGATCTCAACTGACTAAAACTTTACGACTGTAATTAGAAGCTCCGAACAATCCAAGGCTAAACTCATTTTGAATGCTATCTGGATCTCAAATATCGCTAATATAAAGATTGAACGAGTCCGTACAATTTCTCTCCTCTGAATACACGCTCGCTCATCGAAAACGTTCCCAGTGAAGCGAAAAGCGCCATTTTGTTCAGCGATTGACATATTGCACCCGTTACTATAGAAATTCTCTCCATTATGTCCGATATTTCGTTTCACATTTCCTGCACGGAAAGTTGAAAATAAACAATCGTTTCCAAAAAAATACACAGTATTTCCGTGTTTATAATTCTACACTCGCACATCTATCTTGCTAAAGGAAGAATACCGATTTTGAAGAGTAAGTAGCCGGATATAAAACAAGATGGAATATATGACACTTGTTTACAACAAGGAGCGGCTGCGTAAGGTTTATGCTATACTATACTATACTTTGAAAATCCAGACAAAATAATTTACATTAGATAGCTCTTGTGAATATCCCAGCTCCAACATAAATCTGCTGAATCTATAAGTTGACAGTGTGTATTCGACCAGTCCTGATCAAATGGTTGGTTTGTGTACATCACAATCTGATCAATGAATGATTGAACTGGGGATAAAACGGACAGAGCTTTCGGAAACTTACCTTTTCCAATATGTATGTATATCTCGTGCGTATACCTTGTATTAAACAAGGACATTACATAAATCATTCCTATGCGAAAATGTCACTATTGGGCAAAATGTGCGCCTCATCTCCGACTTCAACACATTGAGTCAGGGCGTTCTCATTCAGAGTGTCGGTTAGAAAAGACAGGTGGCTTTTTATTGCTAGCACCATCTAGCTCGTTGAGGAAAAGTCAAGAGCATTTTGTTCTCAATGATGAACTTGAGTTCAGTTATTTCGACCGATCGGACAAGAATAATATTTCTTATGTTTTGTTTTGTCTTAATTGTAGTAAGTTTTGCGACACAGATCTAAAACTTTAACTTGCGTCTATAGTTTACACAGATCATGGCCGGTAGACGGACTTGAAATAGGTGGATTAAAAAAGTTGTTAGAAAACAGATAAAAAACAGCAATTAAAACAATATATTAGCAAACACATTGAAAAAATACTAAAGAAAGCAACGGTTCTAGGAGTATACGGTGAAAGGGTACCAAATTCGTTAATCCTTTGTGCATATGTCCTAGTATGTTTTCTGTTTCGCTTTGATGTGGTTTTCAAGTTGGCAAGTTTATTATTACTTGCAAAAATACATTTTATGGACTGTTGTACTCTTTGCTTGACGTCCTTGGCGTTTTTAGTTTGTAATTAATTAACTCCTATTTAAGGCTGTTGAACAACTCCTTGAAGTGGTTCACAGATTGGCGAGTGAGTGAGGCAGCTGCAATGCGTCGAAAAACTGAAAACGGCGCAGCTCAGCGTGGCTCGAGCCGACCGGCCTCTCCATTTTGAAAAACTCCAGTTTTGCAAGGCATTTATATTTGTAGTATCGCTTGTGATTTTTAAAACAGTATATGTACAGTATGACAGCGGCACTCGGATGGGTTACACGGCAATCTCTATCGTTATATAGGAAAGGTAACGCCTGACTATATCGTGCGATATACCAGGGAAATTGACAACGATAATAGAATCCGATGAAAGACTGCATTGGTTCTCCCCGTGACATGAAATTCAACCTACATTGCTTTTCAAATTCCTCATCCAGTTTATAGTGTTCAAAGCTCCAGCACCTGGGACCCGTGCTCGTCTACCGAGACGGTAAACTGAAGATTGTGGACATTTGATCGTCCCCCAAATCGTCAAAAACTAAGTTTCGAAGGTAATTCATCAAAACGTCAAATATAGCAATGCGCATTGTATGGATGATATTCTTTCTGTTTCAAACGCTGATGTCAGATTTGGATTCAAATTCCGAAACAAATATCATTCACTATACCTTTCCCATGAATCAGATTCGGAGTATGATTTACGCAACACGAATAATATTACACGGAATAGCTCTGATTCATGTTGTCTTTCGAATGATATCGGAATATCTGATAGATTGTGGATTTGACTAGGTATTCGACAAAAGTCACCAAGGGATCTTGAATCTGATTCTTGTCAATCGGCCCTGGGGAACTTTGCCGAGAGCGTGATGTAGAAATAGTTTACGGTGGATGATTTTTGTTTTTTATTTTCAGTCGTTTACCTTTATATGGAGTATATAGAAAGTTTTTCGCTTTTTTTTCGAAATTTGCACGAAACAGTCCGGAATACCGGTGAACGTCTTAAGATTTAGAATTTACCATAGGGGATGATTAGGCCAAACTGCATTCTGGGTAGACGGGCGTGTACACATCCTACAACCTCCTATGAAAAACACTTCTTTCACGAAAATTTCCCCCTGAAATTCTGCAAATGAATGCAACGCGACAATGATTAATGCATAAATAACAGTAACGATAGAAGAAAATTGATGAGAACAATGTTGGATAAAAACAGCGTATATTTTTATCGATTTAGTGTCAGGCTCGGATACCATTTGTAATATTCGTCCCAGGGGCGTCGTTTGACCGTATATTCCACTTTTCATCATCAAGTATTTGACCCGTCTAAGGTTTATATTGTGTTTCCAAATATTCATCAACTTTGACCTCGTGATCCTCGGAGATATGGCCGCCGAATCCCCGGCATGCGCGCTTCGACCATAACCATATCTTGACTTGATTCTTTCGTTGAACGACGTCATATCAACCAAAACATCAAGAAAAACTCCGAGATAAAGGAACGGAGGGAAGCAATTGCGAACGGATCCTTAGAACCACTATTGTCGAATACATGACGGCAGGGTAGAATCGTTGCCGATATCTTGTTGACACGAATAACTCGGAACATTTCCGAAGCGGTAGTTACCATACAAACACAGACCTACTTCAACAACGAAACCTTCCAACCGCACGCATGTCAAGCCATAAATACACAGATTGGAAATTCTACCCCCAGCGCGCACGTAAAAACGCAATATATATACATATACGCACTCGAACTCGTAAAGGGTTAAATCGTCTAATATTATGACGTGTGCCAGGCAAATTTCATGGATCCTGGTATTCCCGCTTCTTAGTTACTATGACAGGCTTCCAGTACTCGGGATAATTAATTTCGATGCTGAAGAGCTGAATAAACATTCTAGTGTTGGTAGAAGTCG
The DNA here is from genome assembly GCA_001465055.1 of Ptychodera flava. NCBI lineage: Eukaryota > Metazoa > Hemichordata > Enteropneusta > Ptychoderidae > Ptychodera > Ptychodera flava. Next base: position 408,800 of record LD350860.1, read on the forward strand.
GGCGAGCTAACAGAAATCAACTATTATATTAATTTATGGAGGACATGTCTCAACCGACCAAACACTAAATCAAGTGCCACCGTAATGAAAGCTGTGCTCGTAATGTAACCCTCTTTCCAGGATTCAATGTTTAGTACAACGTTCTCTTCAAACCAATGGGAGTCCCTGACAACTTGGTCAATGTTATATCCTGCCTCAACAGCGTAGTTCTCTGGCATCGAGCTTTCATTTTTGGGTCGATGTGTAATGATGTGAATTCACTAGAATCGCGAAGTAGGACAGTTACGACTTTGGACTTCATGTACAAAGAAAAGTTAATGAAAATGTCATCTCGTTTTGCGATCAGACAGTTTCCCTCTAATTCAGTAACACAGGCAGTATTGTGTGAAAAAAAGTACACGAAAGTCTCCCTGGACACTGTTGCCAGGGTTTCTAATCTATGCATGCGCATGCGCGCTGAACGTGCTACTATCTATCTGTCTATTATCTATCTATCTATCTATCTATCTATCTATCTATCTATCTATCTATATATCTATATATATCTATATATATATATATATATATATATATATATATATATATATATATATATATATATATATATATATATATATCCTATATATCTTTCGGCACCTTAGAACTTGGAATGTTCTCGTCTTTAAAAGTCATGAAAGTTGACATGTATAGGTTAGAGAAAGCGTTACGATATGTAGGTTTTGCTAAATATTCAGCTGATCTTCAAATGAAAAGTGTTTTTCAACGTTCCTCTTCCTTCAAACTGCCATCAGTAAGTTGAATATCTTGGTTGACCAACACATCACAATCAGTGTCACAGTATCTTCCAATGGCACATTCCTCGAATGTTTGGAGGTCGGATAATGCAAAGAACGCTTTTACGATATCGTTCATTTTGTCAACTGCATAACTCAACTTTCTTTTAAAAGGGATGCTACACTGAAAACGCCAGGGGGAAAATTAATGATATTGACCAGAACGCAATCTGAACGACAAGGACTGGTATACAGGACAAAAAGCGAAAGCAGCCTTGAGTGTCATAGAAACGGCGTCCGTCGCTAATTTGTGAGTAAATATCGGTCTATGGCGCTACTTTGACAGAAAGATTCATGATGGGAAAACCAGATGGGAGTATGAATATATATATATATATATATATATATATATATATATATATATATATATATATATATATATATATAAATATAGAAATATAGTAACATAAGTAAAATTATACTAACACACACACACACACACACACATATATATATATATATATATATATATATATGCGTTAGTATACTTTTACTTTACTTCTTTGTTTTATTATATATCATATCATAACTATACATAAATTATAAGAAGTAAAATTGTACTTGCGCATATTATATATATATATATATATATATGTATATATATATATATATATTTATATATACATATATATTATGTACAACTACGAAGTTTACTACATTGTAACACAGGCACATAGACGTTGTTCGTCAATCGGGCAACACACAGTCTTGTACAAGAATAGTGATAATAGTAAAAAAATGTTAGTTTCATCGGCGTAAGGAACAAGTATCAAAGGCAATCTCCATAATCGAAACCTACTGACCTTTACATCCCGTCACGTGACCGGAAAAATGATTTCCGAAAGAAAATTTATGTCTGTTTTGATCACAAATTTCAAGAGTCGTCTGTCAGCCACCCTATGTGTCCACTCGAAGTCTGCATGCGGTAAAATGGTCTGTTGGTTCATTAGAAGCGAGTCTCGCTTATACTCTCCATGATTGCATTTACAGTGTTGTAAATTTGTTTCCCTGAGTACACGTTTTACGGAATCAAAAATCACACTTAACACAGAAGTCAGTGGCGGGTATTTTGTCAACTTCGAGAAATAAGGTTTCGCTGATGAGCGAGCAGCCCGAAGAAAGGAAAAAAGACTGTTATAGACAAAAAGTTTAGTAATAACTACCCTGAGCATTCATTGGAAACTCTGCGGGTAAAATGGCTCCAAATATCCCGCTACGGAATAAAAAACTCCGGTTTAATCGGGTAATTTTACAACAATTTAAACATGGCTATTTGTATTGTGCAGCTTCTGTGTTGGCACGTGTTAATCACGTGGCGCGGCTCCAGTACATACCATTTACGCTGCCTGTGATCTGAACGATAATGATCAAAAATGGCGGTTCATTTTACGTGGGATGGCATCTCCATTTAGGCTCCAGTCGAGGACATGTGCTCATCACCGTTTTCAGTCAGCTTTCTGTACAATGCCTGAAAACAACCCTTCCTCTTCCTAGATTTACAATAACGTAATGTTAGATCAGCAGAAGTCGTTTCTGGTTTTTAACAACCTAAAATCGGATCTTCAAATTTTAATATTACGGCTAAGCTTTAGTGAGAACATCACTGATCAGAAATTGTCTCCCGACATTACTTTTAGAAGTATTCTTTCTGATATTCAGAAACGCCTCTTAGCGCATCGGCAAAATTTGTTTTCCATCAAAGTACATCAACTAATCGAATTCATTTAATAGGATTGATTGGCGCATTTATTGATTAACTTCAAGTTGTTGTTTTTTTCACATGTCAGTCAGTAATTGCAGTTTGAAGTTGAACTTAAAACACAAAATATTAGACTGTATTTCAGTGTACTTCCAAGGGGCAGTCCGCCCGGACATTAGTATGACAGCCGCTTGATAGCATTAGCCACGCAAGCAAACCGATGTAATTGTATATGCCAGCAAGTACAAGTGCAGTACATCAGGCGTATTGAACCCTACATCAAACCTATACAATTATACAATTTAATGGAATTAAATTCGGCTTGTGGCGAGTGCGCGTTTTGATAAAATACACCACGGGCCGCAATTGTGTTACACACTGAAGTCTACATTTGCGCCAATGCGATGCGGCGAGCATCGAAGTTTTTACTCCGCTTGGCAGCGACTGCGGTAGCCTTAGTGGTGAGGAACCTCAAACGTCGTTAATGTACATCTTTTATATTTCTTTTCTGACATCGAGAGATACAAAGTCAGTCGTTTCACTTTATCGATAGCGCTCGTCCACTTGATTAACACATAAGAGTAGTATTTTGTAAAGCGGTCCATGCTTTATGTCAGTCTGCTATTCAGCCTACCCATCCACCAAGTCGGTTATATATGCCATGTTCTGGGATCGTCGTTCTGGCGGGAAAGCCGCCCTGCAGACTGGTTGCCCTGTCAAATTCGACACTCCACAAAAGAAAAATCTAGTCGGCACCAAAAATGTAGCTTTTCCCCATTATATTAATGCCCGTTTTTTATGAAAGATTAATAAAAGAAATAAATTTATAGAGTAGTAAGCAAAGGCAATAATAGTGACAGATGGGGAGCGAGAAAAAACGAGATAAAAGATCATCAAAAGCATAAAATTTGCATATGATTTGAATGGTAATGAGGGCGCAGTTCTGCCTATAAACGCTCTAAAGCAGCATATGGCCTCATATCTAATGCGAATTTTGCCTTCACAACAAACATCAAGTCTGTCAGTTTTTTTTACCTAATTTTGAAAAGTTTGCTCAACCCACTTTTTCATTTATCTAGAGGTGTAATCATCATAGCGGGACATTGGAGAATCAGGGGATCAAATAAAAGCTGCGCTGTACGGATTACGTGAAGCGGACAGCAGGTAAAGCCGAGAAAACAAAATCTTCCACAGAATTCTTGTGCCGGGCAGAAGAAATTGTTTCAGGTAGGGAAATTATAATTTCTTATAGTGATATTGTCTGTCTGATGTCAATGACTGCACCAAAACATCAACTATTTTCCTTAAAAGTCCGAGTTGATCAATGAAAAAGGCGTCTCTAATATTTTACTAGATTTTTAACTTTATTACGCCGATCTGTCGATTCATATTCCATCGGAAGATATATTTTGTGATAACCTGAAGACTTTGAAAGTAACAACTGCGAATGGATTCTGAAAGAAACTACATGTAAATATAGTTTCTGTTCATGAAAAACTGACATGGTTCAAAGTGTGTAAACATGTTATTGAAAAATTATTTGGGGAAATTCGTTGGCTTAAATTCTACTTTTCATATGAAGGATCGGCCTTTTTTATATCCACTTGTCGTCATTGGCTACAATAATTTTTTTTTCGTTACTACGCGGAAAATGCGCGAGTGAGTTGTAATTAAAAAATATAATATTCCAACGAAGCTTTTATTCGTAGTTTCTTATTTTGATGATCAGTTCTTTGGGCCCACTCCCGCCGACGACCCAGGGGCTGAAGGAAGACTGCAGTATTTCTGTCTTGTAGCTAACTTTGGTTAGCAGTTTGAAGGTGGTATGTTTTATCCAATGCTGTAAGTCATGATTTAAAGTGCTTCATATCGGTCTCGTGTCTGAAACACATTGGCAACATCCTGAAGTATGAACTCGCGTCGATATGGAAGTGGTTTGGCGACTGAGAGCAGCTCACCAACTATCTCGGCAAGATAAGTGAGTTTTCGCTCTTAAAACTAAAACGTATCAGACCGCCGCTTACTTTTTAAAAAACCCTAGAACGTCTACATTCGTTCATTTAAAAAAGTCGAATGACGGTCTTCTTCAATTTTGATTAACAAGCATTTTCCTCGTGGATTTAAAAATCGACACGGAGAAAAGAATTTTCAAAACGGCATTTTTCCCAGTAATTTTGCACGCATCGAGCCAGTCATTCACAACTTCTTAGACGCAATTTAGAAGAGACACATTGACATGTAAGCGAGTAGATATCGTTATCGCCGGTAAATGCACACATACATGTTGGGCCGCCATCTGTGCCGTGTTGCTGGAATCGACATCCATAGACGGATGGAGACAAGGCGAACACCAGCGACTCTCTCGATAAAATATCATTAAATTTGGTTACATGGAATTAGACCACTTGGATAGCGGCCCATAATTCTTGTTCGGTAATTGGCTGTCTATTTATAGATAGGGTAATATGCCGACATCCCCTGGGCCACTAATTCATTTGATAAAGCACATGTGTGGATTTAGCCAATATTCGCCTAATACGGATAGTACCCTGTAATGAAATGGAACAATTTTGGTAATACAGATCTGCCTCACTGTTAACACTATACCGCACTACACACTCCATAGTAACATTCTCCACTCTTCTAATACAACATTTTCCCTCCGCGCCAGAATAAAATTGTTTAATTTCATTCCAATTTTGCCGACTTCGAAGATGAAACTGATGTTTTTGCGAAGTCATCGAATAACCAATTAAGGTCTTAGTCGAAAATTGTGTTTTATCCCGACAAGTAGGAGGGTGCTGTGTGTTGTTAATGTAATAAAATGAACGACATAATCTGTACAATTGATACGTTCAGGCGAGGACCTCTTAGATAGGATTAGTCACAAATTTACATCCGATGCTGTGAGTATCAAAACCACCGTTCCTAGATTAACACGGCGCGGAGAGAGCAGCGATCCCGCATAACATTCTGTGATGCACTGAAAAGATGATATGTGGATTCCCCCTCCCCTTTTATGGCCCACGTCACCCCCGATAAAATAGTCAGGGCCCGCTGTCTTTTGGGAATATGCCCATCCTCTCAGCGGAGAAGCGAAATTTCGGGTGTAATGGGTTTTGAGGACCACCTGATCCCCTACCGTTCTGGTACAAAGACTGCCATAGTGACGATAACGAGAGATCGCTAAGACCCCACGGCGTTGAGACACCAACTTCATCGTTTCACAGTAAATTGGCGGGAAAATTAATATAATGATTTTCGACCAGGAATAGTGCTTCTTAAAATGTAAGTAGGCATATTTTAGTATTTTTAGATAATGTTTTCTCTTATTAATCCGACTCCCTCGAAATGGTAGGTTGCGACATATTGCATTCGATAGGCATCAAAGTCCGACCACAGTAAAATGCGCAGGGTCTTTTAAAGTTTGACAGCGCTGACTGAAGTTCAAGGTTGTTGATGAAATATTTACATGAAGTACTTTTCGTGCTATGGTGGAGAGTTCCAGCACTGTGTGCAGTCCAAGCATGTTCTGTTGTGAAATGCCGTCTCCAGTCGAAACGGAAATATTGAACTCATGCGAGGATATACCTTATCATCGTTATTTTCTGCGTCATATACGAGTGTTATCCGTCACATCCGATCCTGAAATGACCGATCTCTGGTCTGCGCCATGTTTGAAGCGGAAAGACAGACTTGCTGTGAATGGTATAGCTAGGAAACTTCACTGCGAAACAAATGCTTCCATTTATCCTTACGTTAGGAACAGTCAATTGGGAAGGATATGTGCAAACATAAACAGTTCACGTTTTCTTCTTTTGGCAAGAAGGGGCGGGTTATCAAAAGAACCACTCCCGCCCCGATTTCCGCAAAATTTCGATTTTCAAATAGAGAAGCGAATTAAATGAAACCCAATAGGGCTGTAATGTCCACGTCGGTCTTGGAAACTTGACAGTTCATACATCATTGGCCGTCTGCAGTCATACATGCTAAAAGGAATATTAATTCAATGAGTTTACCCCCTTTTGCGGCTCTTCTTTTATCAAAACAAAAAACGCCGCTCATAATGTTCACAAGCCTATCTAAGACGGTTCAAATAACTGCAAACTCTTCAAAGATAATTCGATATTGGGAAATATAATGATATGGACGGGGTGAATGTCTTTGTTGTAGGGGTCGATAGCTGACTTATCTGCATTCATATTATGAAATCAACTCACAATTCATCATAACGTCATCTCTCATTAACAGCCTCGGTTTCAGATGGCCAGATAACACACTTCACTTCATTTGCATAATTTCATAATTTTGCCGTTAAATTTGATTTGCCAAGTGTTTGGGGTTTCTGTCTTTGAAGGTTTTCCGACTGCTATTTAACACCGACCGGCCGGGTATAATTTCGCATCTCAGAAGTCTATCGGCCGACGCTTATTGTTAACTAAACGCAGACGCGAGAATCGCGGGGAAAAGAGTCAAGCTGTTCCCGAAGAATAGCTGTGTTTAAGATCGTCCAATGACAGGCTAGCTCGGTTCTACTTTTAAAAGCAGTGTCACGGGTATTCAAACAAACCTTGATGACGTCACTTTCCAGTCCTCGGTACACTATTACTCTCTAAACTGTCGCTAATCGACTTGGCTAACGTGATCTTCGTACAATAGAGACATCCACATTGAGGAATTATTTCCAACTCACTGCCTTTTTCAACGTAATTTCTACTGACAACAACGCACCTGTTATTCTTGTAGGCCACAATGACACAGAGTTACAGTGCTCCTCGTACCAGGACATCATACAATCTGTTCAGAGTGGCATACTTGTTATCGTAGTTTATCTGAAAGGGATTGGGACGAGGATGCTGTTCGCTCTTCCGCAGGAAAAAGAGAGATAAAACGTTAATGTCTACTTTCGATAACACTGTCCAATTTTATCCTGATGTCTGCATATCACATACATATTGTCTAAGCCTGCAAAATGCACCGTGAAAATTGCAAACATTTGCAAAACTTACGCCGGAAATCCTCCCGTAACACACCTCAAACACTTTACACGATTTCTTTCGAAAAATCACCACTGGAATCACTTTGTTTTCGTTTAGGGTCGTTTAAAATGGATAGGGGACGCAAAATTGACCATCGGTAACAATTTTCATCCAGGGGGAATATGTTTCTTTTACGAGAGCCTGATACGTTTTGAATTCCATTTAAGGTTGTGACCAAATCCCCAGAGTAAAACTTCTCTCACAAATCATCTGAAATGTTTTACTGACGGATAAATTTTACATAACAATCATATCAATGTTGAAATTTCATTTCGACTCGTTGTAAAGTCACGTTTGCGAAAATTGGTTTGCGCGGAGAATGTCAAGATCCTATAGCATGGAAGCGTGTCTAATTGCCTATGATATCAATTCATCCAATAACGCTGACATTTGATGTATTTCCAGGGAGTTGTTTTCGAGCTATAAAATACAGTTTCGTTCTCTACTCCCGAGACAATGAAGTGCCTTTGTGTTCAACTTGTCAAAACAGCCTGTATGATGTGTGCAATGGTGTCAAATATTATTGTTGACTACTGAATTTTAGTCCGAACTAGAATGCATGTGTACATTTCAACATTCTTAAAGATGGAAAGATGTAATGCCTTCTTTTCTTGAAAAAATATCGTTAAAAATTACAGATTTTGTCCCCTTATTTTTCAATAAGAAACCTCGAAACAACTCCACGCTGTAATTTTTGAGCACATCAAAGCACAGCCTTCTCATGCAAAGATTGCCTTGCACTAGCCTCCAAAGGGACCATGTGCAACCTACTATCATTGAATGGGAAGGAATTTCGCAAAATATGATGACACTCTAGCAGAAAAAAAAGCTGTGCACAGGTCGCGACACAGAGTAACGTATTGTGTCACACCGGATAACACAACTTGACTCCCACTGATACGAAGACGACACGAATGTGCAGTGCGACACATTAGCACTTAACGTGAAACTCGACAGCAATAGACAGCACTATACCACCGGTCTACGAAACAAAAATGTATGATCATATCCATTTTCTATACAGCTGTCACCATATACCCATTACACCCTCAGCACAGATACCCATTACACCCTCAGCACAGATCACTGTAGCAGCGCTGTTCTCAGCATAGCTAGCACTGTATACAACTACTCTCCCAGAATACTCTGACAAACCATATCCTACATCATTCCAAAGACTGATATAAATATGTTAGCAGCGTGTGTGCGTAATACTTAAACGAAGTGTGACACTGATAAAAAAGTCCAAAACATTAGACTGAGCACAATCACATTAATGCATATGGCGACCTTAGCTACGCAAAAACCACCACTCGATAGCTCCAGACGAGAATGGTACGCCTACATTGGCGGAAGACTCTGTCGGCTTGACTACCAATTAATGTCAGCGGAACTGTATACAAATATAACTTTGGTCCTCGAGAAGAAGGTCAATTTACTCAATCGTTTAGTCCGTTTTTTGACATGACAGGAAAGGTTGAGATGTTTTATTTGATCCACATCAATTTGACAAAGATGCTTTTTTCATTCTTGTCCCGGGTCGCAAATGCTCTCCAAATCTATCAGTCACGTGATGTCAGGGACACTACCTTAACCACATTTCAAACTGTCGATGTAAGAAATACTTAAAAACGGGAGAACTTTTTCCCATCGGAAATTTTAAAAACTCAAAGCGGCAATATGTCATTTTGCTGGGATTTCCATCGACAGACGGTACACCATACCCTCAAACCCCATCTAGTTTTTAACAGTATCCGGAAGATTTAGGGTCTCGCCGATGACCTCGAAGGCAGACACGGTGGGTCACGTGTTTGGGATTTCTCTCCGTCTTTCAAGAAGTGTAGCAGGTTGCCTTTTACCTCTAAGGCGGCAGTTTTCTACGACATGGATGGAAAGTACCTACAGTACAGTCTTTGCTGATGTAGTGTAAATCTTACTGAAAGTTGCCATTGCCACAGTCTTTGCTGATGTAGTGTTAATCTTACTGAAAGTTGCCATTGCCAGAGTCTTTGCTGATGTAGTGTAAATCTTACTGAAAGTTGCCATTGCCACAGTCTCTGCTGATGTAGTGTAAATCTTACTGAAAGTTGCCATTGCCACAGTCTTTGCTGATGTAGTGTAAACCTTACTGAAAGTTGCCATTGCCACAGTCTTTGCTGATGTAGTGTAAATCTTACTGAAAGTTGCCATTACCACAGTCTTTGCTGATGTAGTGTAAATCTTACTGAAAGTTGCCATTACCACAGTCTCTGCTGATGTAGTGTAAATCTTACTGAAAGTTGCCATCGCCACAGTCTTTGCTGATGTAGTGTAAATCTTACTGAAAGTTGCCATTGCCACAGTCTCTGCTGATGTAGTGTAAATCTTACTGAAAGTTGCCATTGCCACAGTCTCTGCTGATGTAGTGTAAATCTTTACAAAAAGATAGAATGATAGATTGAATTTCGACATCTGATGTTTGAAAGTGCGGCATCTCTCTTTGTCGTGTTTTTGAATTGCGCCCGGAAAGACCCTAGTGAAAAGGAGACAGCACTTAAAGTTGGTAAAGACCACACCTTTGCCTGAATGTGTTTGATTGCATTTTAACTGGAACATCGATACCTCGCCACCCTAAAGCTTTCGTACTGACTGCTTGTGCACTATCTACCCTGCAGCAACGTTGTAGACTGGAAATTTTACCGGCCACTTTAATTATTCAAATTATTGGCTTTGGCGCCAAACTAAACAACACTTCGCTCGACCGATGCAGATGAAAATTAGAGTTTAATTAAAACTATAAAAAGGGACATTTTACGTCAGTTTGATGGAGTCTAATTGTTTTTTGGCAAATTAAGAACTATATGATGTATTTGTCTGATATCACACCAAACAGACTTCGTCGATTTCCAATTTATTTGCTTTACAACCATGCCAACGATATTGAAACTACATTGTACATAATAGGTCAATCTTTAAATTACGAAAAGATTTAGTTGGTAGGCATGACAGGGGAAGTATAAAAATTAAACCAAACGACATTTGAGCGCCAAGCATACATTTTTTGGCGAATTCGGAGCATTATATTCAAGTGCTACAAACAAGCGTCACGTGTAAAATATCCAATAATATGGAGCGTTCATTGTCTATTTACTGCTTTGCTAACGACCATCGATGTTTTATGTCAATTGTGACACGTCTTCGACCCAATTTTGCTTGAAACAATACGTCGATAATTAGGCTGACTCATCGAAGAATATCTTAAAACAATGGCTATCATCAACGAACGGCCGTTACAGACCACTTGATGTATTCGACTTCACTATCACTTTCACCACTCAGATCAAGTGCCAGATATTTACTCTTCTCTGCAACCCCATCTCTTCCTTCCCGCCTTTTTTCATCGGAAATGAGAGTTGATGAAGGTGACTGATAAAAAAATGTTCCCCCATTATCCAATATCGTTGGAATTGTACAACTCAGTGAGCCTACATCGTAATTTACATCTGTCGTGATTTCGTCTTCTCAAATTGGTCGATAATATGGTCATATTACACATCTGCTTTGTTATCAAATCCCTACATTTTATATTTCAAAATCATGCCACTTATTCTCGTCCTGAAGTTCAGTTCTGGTCGTCAACTCTGGATTATTTTGATATCATTCAGTGAAAGACCACACAAAAGACATTGCTACCACTTAATCCGGTCATTTTACGATATTGCAAATCGATATTCATAATTTTAATAAAGTAGGCCGGCAGAGAAATGGAATTTTCATCCCAGAGAGCGCGCGGGTTCCATTTAGTCTGCTAAGTCACGTGACCCCAATTGTAATTTGAAGTTCGATTTCATTTGTGGACAAGCCCTTTGTCTTCCGATGGGCAATTTCCTCGGCATGTTCGCTACCAATGAAGGGTATTGTTAGACTGCACGTGCCTATCCCGCTATACCATTACAGGGACAGGTAATTCGTATCGCCCACCGCTCACTCACCATCCGACCTCCTTGAACAAGATCAAAGGAAAATGTTTGAAAACAAAACAAGCTACAGCGAATGGGAACACGAGTCGCTCATACGTAGCAGCCAAACTGGGAAGTTTAATCTCAATATTTTTTTTATTAAAAGTGGAAAATGGGGGGTGCCGAACGAGAGACGTCTGTGAAAGCCCGTGAAAAGCGACAGGCATAAAGGCGTTGGTTTTGATTTCCGTTCAGAGCTAAAGGCCCGGAGAATGGAAAGCGTGTAATTTGGACTAGTTTCCCGTGACCTCTGTTTATTTTAGATCGATGAAATGGCGCTAGTTTAATCTCAGTGATTAGCCAAGTACTGGTACTTATGTAAAACGACCCCTCGGGCAATACAGAGTGCATCAGTGTGAATCCGTTTGTTGCTGCACATAGATTTCAAGAGGGAAGGGGCTTTTATACGATTCTTGTGTTATCACAGACATTACAAAATTTGCAGTATTGCTAACTTCTTTAATTGTGAGAAAATGCCTTCGTTATAAACCAGCTGGACAAAATAGTTCAAGAGTCTCCTATAGTTTCTGATAATCCGTTTTGAAAGTGGAGTGTGTGTTTGACTTGATGAGCGAATCAGAACTAAAGTCAAATCAAGTCTTTTGTCTTAAGTTGTTGTTCTTCAGGCGTGTGGTAGATTACTAGATGTAATGATGCTAGGAAATACGGCTCGTATTCTCGTAGCAATAGAATATTATCTCTGGTTCGTGGTAGATATTGAAAGCTGCGTAACTCATCAGGGCAGTCAGGATTGCCCATACAGTTATTTCTTCTGAGTTGAAATCATTGGGAAATAGTGAAACTTCCAAGAGTTTACCTCATTATTCCGTTATCGCGACCCAAGGTGATAATAAAATTCACCTAATCAAGCCCGACAGGTACTGTGTCATTTATCATCGGAACTCCTCGTAATAATTTTTACATATTTCAGTAAGGATATAATTTTTTTGTGGTGGTTTTCTTTCTACTATAATAGAAGCTAGTATGCGGACCTCATACTGCGGTAGCAGGCAGTGACTCGTTTTTATTGATATTGCATTGACTTGTGAAAATGTCTCTTTTATGTATATTTAATTTTACATCCCCCCTCAGAGAAGAAGAACGGGTCGTCGATCTGCCGGTATTCGTACTTGGTGTTTACGTTTTTAGACATAAAATACTCTCATCGAGAGTAAATAATGTCTTTATTGAACTTCTCGCTCCAGATCACAGAAATTACTTATGTATTAATCAAATTATTTATTTAAATTACCCCTAAAAGCCATACAGAGTAAGCATAGGAGAGCACAATTAATAAAATGTCATAAACACAGGGAGTACGGCATCCAAAGTGTCGCAAAGATGAAATTGGTACGTAAAAACATTTAAACAGTGAAACAGCGGGATAGGAAAATCACCATAAACGTAATGCAAAGACATCATTTACACTATTGGTAAAAACTATAGCTTGAGAAATCAATATCTGCAGACTAAATCATATTATTAACTCGATAAAAATCATGACAATATATATATATATATATATATATATATATATATATATATATATATATATATATATATATAAACCCAGCGTGTTTTATTATTATTTAATAGCTAATATAATTCCAGTCCTATAGTAATAACGGCTATTGATGTCATTTTTTGCTGTCATTATCAAAACTTAGCCATGAGATAACATCTTGCAATTCGTAACTTATTTCACCTGTCTTGCACAGAGTGCAGAGCTTGGGAGATCTTTACATCTATACTCTTTGAGATTCCAGGAGAGCTGCATAGCTTTTGTCCCTAACCAAGTTAAGATATTGTTATGCCTCAAATTTCTCTTCTCTGACAGTCAAGTTTCCCCATCAAGATCCGACGGACAGAAACCAAAGCGTAAAATGCGTTTTTTTTCTAAATCTGCCAAATTCACTGTGAAAAAAGTATCCTTTCTGTACTTAAGTAGAGAAGAGACAACTCTAACCTATAAACCCCATTGTTGAACAGATCTAGACGGCGCACACGGTATCGAAGTGAAGTTTGAAGGCTATAAAGCAACTGTTAGGGCCTGAGTGAGTCATATCGCGCCGGTAAGGTGCACCTACGTGCGTGACTAACGTGATGTAGGACAACGAAAGAAAATTACTCTTCCATCACGCGTCGGAAAATTAGCCATGACACGGCGTGAAACTCACATGTCGATAAATTAATAAGCGCGAAAATTGTTGACTGAGACTAACTCACACAAGACAATGGAAAGCAGTACACAAACACTATGATGACAAGAATCACACCCATAAAACTGAACAGAAGGCATAGGACTCTGCCACAGGGTCGACTTGCGATAGCAAAGTGCCTAAGCATTCTATTAGGCGATCGATTTTTGGTAATAAGCCAGTTCCGATGACAATCCGCCAATTTAAGTTGACGTTGATAAAGAAGGGGGCTGTAGTCCCTGGCACACGTACAGCTTTTGGTCTCGACAAACTAATTAAGTGCTCTAAGAAATCCGATTTATCTTGGTTTTAATTCCCGATTATTCTGGCAAATCCTGCACGGTCTGGTATCGCATTTACCGAGACAATAGAGATCCTATACCTTACAATAGCCAGGCACAATGTACGAGAGAGAGAGAGAGAGAGAGAGAGAGAGAGAGAGAGAGAGAGAGAGAGCGAGAGAGCTTAGAAGTATAAACGAGAGACAAACAAATATAAGCACTTATGGAAGGTGGGAGGGTTTTTAATATCAAGATAAACAGACTTGACCATCAAAACCTTCCTTGCTTGCAAATAAATTGTGGCTGGATATGCAAGTTTTGTATTACTTGAAACACGGCGGAACATCAAACGTTTTATCTCTCAGCTATTCAGACGTAATTTAATCGAGTTCTCAGAGTTCTCACAAAAATTTTACTATAAGTTGATATAACTTGTGCTCGTACCTTAGGGGAGACGTTCTGCAGACAGAGGTTGATCTCAGCGCAATAGTAATGCCTATGGGGCCGTCTTTATCAAGCTTATTTATTCGGTGAAAACACCAGCACTCATTATCAGAAAATTTCCCAAAAGAGTTGTTAGGGAACGTCCCCTAGGCAACATGGAATTGAAAACGTAATAAAATATAAACACATGAGGCTAGTGATAAGTCGGATCACAAACTGCAAATAGCGAACTGTCGTTTCTATGGATACCACTCAAAGGAATGTACCATCGCTACGAACATTTCGAAGTGTCATTTCTTCGTTACAAACACAGTTTTTGTATCTCTTACAAGTTTTGCAGTTGCTCAGCAGTACTTAGCAGGTCGTCATATCCAATTTTATTTCAAATTTGAGTGAATACGACCAGAATAAAGGTGTCTTCTCCGTTACGAGTCTCACAAAACATTCAACGCTTCGAATGGGGTATTGAATAGAGTTTGCGCCTTTACCATTTTACATATTGTTCCCACAATTCGATCGACTTTCAAAACAAATAAAGCCACACTGATCCGAGTCAATGACTACGGTGTACTTTTGGGTTCAAAACCCGGCATGTTATGGTGGCATAGTCACAATCCACACAGACCGACGGGCTGATTACAGATACAACTCGAAAGACAAAACGATGGCGTTGAAAAATCGTGACAAGTGCCAATATGTGATTGATGCCCACTTGTATTTTGGTAAGAGGGTCACATTTTGCGTTGGAGTCCTGACTTGAAAAGAGTAATTTGATCATCAAGCTGAGTGCCACAAAAGCCAACTCCCAACCTAGCACAAAAAGAGTGTAAAGGGAATGCTATTTTCAATGAAGTGGCGTTGGAATTAGCGTTCGCACTAATTTGAAATGGGTGCACTCAAAATTAGAAGCAGATGTAGATTTATCAGTTTTTGGCGAGCGCTGTGTTTGTCATTGGATTAACTGATATTGTGTGCATCACACATCCACTTCATCTGGTTTTGAAAACACCTCGCCCGACAACCGTGTTGGAGGGGGGAAAGGTGCAATCTTGTTACCAGAATGGCAGATCCCTTTGTTTATTAGATTATGACGCGTGCATTACGTGTGGCCATCGCGCGCAGACAGACACCGAGACCGTCTTTAACGAGGTGCAAAGTTACTGCTCTTCTTCAAGTGAATAGAAAATTTTAAAAAAGGAAACTTTTGTTGTAAAGGCTAATACACCTAACGCCCTTTTGTTAATCGATGATCTGCGACAGAGGGGGAGCTCTAAGCCGATATCAGCGAGGGGTGCAGAGGAGAAAGAAAGAACGCTGAATGACGCTGTCATCTTGGAACAGGAAACTCCATGGCCAATTGGTCAGTTTCTGTGACGGTTGATTACACACTATTGATTGGCGCGACTCGGATGGTGATCGGATATGTAAACTCTGCGTGGCAAATGAGATTGTAGCTCCATGTAATTGGTTTGTCAGCGTGTCACATGAATTCAGCCTGTCTATAGACTTTGAATACACTAACATTGTCATCTACAACTTAATAACGTACTCCATCAGCCAAATCTTCCCCTAAACCAAGAAACTCCGCTTTATGAAGCTCGCATCGACGATCCGTTCATCCGGCGTTTTCTGATTCATCAACCGGTAAGACATTTACAGGCCATTCGTGTATCTGCTACTAGTGAGGGGTGAGGGGTGGGGGGCTATAAAATACGAATGATTGATTTTGTCGTATGCTGTAAAAAGAAATCAATTTTGCTAATGTTATTGGACGACGCGTGCAAAAACCATTTCTTTGTTCGCTGTAAAGGTGGCCAGCCATAAATTTACTCTCCATCGCATCGCTGCGGATTTACGCTCACGAATTGTGAATGTCTGTGTCTGGTTGTAATGCGTGCACAAGTTCTGTTTGATTTATTCCGTCCCAAAAGTCATGTGTGTGGCATGGGAACGCCCCAAAACATAGGATTTTCTCGTTTCTTCACATTTAACATTGAATATTTTCAGGGGGTTTGGTTGTTGATTATCCGGAGATCTACGTACAGAATCTCCGTGCACTGGTTCCGGTTTTCACAGTTTTCTGGTGCATCGTATGATGAATACTGTTGAATGTACTGTAACCATAACCCTCTCGACTGTCTATGTGTGAACTGCGTTTTCAAAGATCAGTAGCTGTAACTTTTCATAATTTTTTCAGTAATTTTGCTTTGAAGTCAACAGTAAGTCCTTATTCTACTCCCAAAAACCTGTTTATTATCGTTATTGTTGAAATTTGAATTCTAGTCCGGACTTAAATTCACTTTCAACAATAACGATATAGTCTGTGCATGTACAACCTGAGTGCAAAGGCCGAATACTGTGTACTACGACATGCTTTATAGGGAGTAGAACAAGTAACTTTTGTTGATATACAAAACAAAAGTTGTCCAAAAAATCAGCAAAAGTTAGAGCTACTGTCCTTTTGATAAGCATATATTTTGTAGTAGATACGAGAAGTGGTATTCCCGCTTTGTGTGACCCATTGATTACCTAAGAGAGGGGATGAAGGAATTTTACGTCCCTCATTTTTTCAATATATGCCTGGGTGCCGAACAACATCGATGGCATTACGAACAATACAAAAATTGGACTATAAATCATATCGCCAGAGCTGCTTAGTCTAAATCGGATGTTATGCGGCTACAACAATCCAGTTGATTGATGGCTTTCTTCGTTTAGATAAAGCCTGAACTACTCAACAGGCATCAAATCGTAAAAAGCGCGTTTTTGTCAATCTTTGTCACAAGGTGGTGTTCATTTCGTTGAATTTCTTTATCTCAGCCACGTGGACACATCTGAATGCAGTGTCACAAATGTTATCTGTATCAATTCTTTGACGGATTATGTCCACCGTAAATCCGGTTTAATGACTTACTTCAAAAAGGAAAAAAATGATTGTTAGTAAATGAGATTCTCTGTCAGGTGCAAAAGGAGTAATACGCCAAATTATCTGGTCGCATTTACAGTGACGTTCACCCACTTTGTGTCGGGACTGTGGGGCGATGTAGGGACAGTGCTGCGATGTTTGTGACCACTGGGTGTCGGGATTGTGGTGCGATGTTTGTGACCACTTGGTGTCGGGATTGTGGGGCGATGTTTGTGACCACTTGGTGTCGGGACTGTGGTGCGATGTTTGTGACCACTGGTGTTGGAACTGTGGCGCGATGTTTGTGACCACTTGGTGTCGGGACTGTGGTGCGATATTTGTGACCACTTGGTGTCGTGATTGTGGGGCGATGTTTATGACCACTTGGTGTCGGGACTGTGGTGCGATGTTTGTGACCACTTGGTGTCGGGACTGTGGTGCGATATGGGGACTGTGGGGTGATATTAGTGATTGAGATAGCTGTTTGAGGTGTAGACACTACGAGGAAAGATACATGCGTTATGTGTCATAATCGGGGATGAGTCATCGATTTTTCAGACACCTATATAATCAAATTAGGAACAAAGACACGAAGTCTCTTCGATAGTTATATCAATTATATGTTATCCCTCTTCAATTTCACACCAACCTTACAACATTTATGACATTACTTAATTTTAGCTTCTTATCTTTCTTTTACCAGATTTTTTCCACGACAAAGGGGGACACATCGATCGAGCGCATCATTGCGGTTTACCTTTGTTAGATTATGCCCAGTGCTGTAGGCAAAGCGGTCGAGATGAAATCTAAAGACGTCTACTGCTTGGATGCCATCGATGAAACTTCCGAAGGCGAAGAGCTGATTTCCGAAGACGAAATTCCGGAGTCGGAACCGGGCGCCAGGAAAGGCCAGAAAGAGTACACCCTGCGCAGGCGCAACACGTCCAGAAAGCAGAAGACCGACTCCGGCGAGAAACCGGCGCCGAAAAGGAGAGGCCCGAAAAAGAAGAGGATGACAAAAGCGAGAATATTAAAATTTAAACAGCGCAGGGTGAAGGCTAATGCCCGCGAGAGAAACCGCATGCACGGTCTGAACGAAGCTTTGGATACGTTGAGAGAAGTAGTGCCTTGCTATTCAAAGACGCAGAAACTCTCCAAAATTGAAACTCTCCGACTGGCTAAGAATTACATCGCGGCACTGTCGAGCATTTTGGAATCAGACACAGTGCCTGATACGGTAAGCTTTGCCCAAACTCTGTCTAAGGGACTGTCGCAACCAACCACAAACCTCGTTGCAGGCTGCATGCAACTAAATCCAAGGACTCTGCTGCCCGAGTCAACAACTTGTAAACAGTTCAACTTCAGTTTCTGGCCGGATAAGTCAAACTTTGAGCCGGCTATGCTCGGCACTGTTGACACCAGCAGTAATGTCATATTGAATTTCTTGGAAGCAAAAATAAACGGGACATTTTCTTCGAAAAAGGATGGAGATATAAGCGAAAATAGCCAATTCAGCGGTTGTGAAGGTACCAATCAGAATGCGTCGTACCACGGTAGGATGAACTACTTTCCCGTTATGTCAAAGGAGAACATAGACAACGCCAGAAATTCACCTCAAGTGCCGTTGGGTTCCCAGGACACTTTCCAAAACATTGCGGCTATGATGAGCTCTCCGACGGCCCATTTCATTCACAACATCGGCATGAACTTGAACTCGCTGCGCAAGATGAACGACGAACCGACCACTCACTGTGATATCTCTCTGGAAGACCTGGTGCACTACGACAGCCCATCGACGCTGGGTTTGGTCGAGCAGGGAATCCATCTTGGCGTCCTCGATGGAACAAACGACAGCGTGTTCGACAGCTGAACTCAGTGACAACACTTTGCCTAAAAAAGCCTTGATATTATTCTCATTTGTATGTGCAATCTAGTGTGAATGTACTCAGTTTTATTCGTCTGTATCGGTTTATGATCTGTTAGGGTTTTTTAGAGCCCCTTGCATATTTTTACAAAAGGAAAAACATGATGAACTCAATTTATTCTTAATCACCACAGGCCCGGCTGTACAATTGTGGGTTTTCATAAAGTAAAATTAATATATTTTTAAGAAAGCTGATTACATGATTTTGGTACCTCAAAACTGTTTGGTCAGTATTTTGTACTCGAGTAATTCTCCCCGTGCCTTTTAAAAAGTAAGCCTGAGATTTTCATACAACTCTGCCGAGTGCATTTCACGGGGCAAATGGGTTTATATAAGAAGAATTAGTCACCATGTTTATAAGAGGTTTCTCGGGGATGGGGCAGTATTTTAATTGTGCCCAGACATAACTAAGACAATGCGTAGAAAGCTATATAGTGTTCGGTAACATTGTGAACAAAGATAGGCGTTTGTATCGGATACGGCATGTCAGAGTAAAGAACGCAAGATCAGGTTTCGCTGAGGGCTATCCAATTTGTCGGGAGCGTTAAATTGCGGAAATTATTGCTGACAACCGTGCCATCATGACGACAAGCCATGTAATTTTTTTTCTCTTTTTAGGAGAGTGTGATTTTTGTAATGTGTCACCGCGTGCATCTCTATAATAGATGTTTGCGATTTTGGGTGGTTCAACGAAAAGGCAGGAGGAATTCTCTCAGCATCCGAAACAAATACCTCACGATTTTCTCGCAACCATGCGCGCTAGTGTAAGATACCCCTTTTTGCGGCGGAATTTTCAGCCGTTGTCGCTTTGTATCGACGGATATGAAAAAGACGTCCCTGACATCCAGAACAATTGTGGAATTTAAAACAAAGGAGGAAGACATGGGGAGAAAAAGTGGGTAGCGTTGATAGGCCCATCTGTCGATTCTGATCCCAAAAACCAACTGGAGTGTGGTCTCTGTCGTTTCCGTACCAGGTGCGTGTACTGCGGCGTTAATTGGTTTTAACTCCCAAATCATATTTGGTATGCATAAAAAAATTGATGGGCTCTAATTTGATTATGATAGAACGGGTCTACCACGTTTATGCGTAATCACTCGGGCGACACGAGTATTATTCTCGGCAATAAAAGGGGTGTAGTATTGATGCAAAATATGCGCACAACATCGTCTGTCAGGCAGCCCTCTCACCTTGGTCCGTCTGTACGCGTGTCGACACCCCGCCATTGTTTACGCTGTGCTCCGTTGGAACAAGGAATTTTATGACACAACTGATGAGCCAAAACTGAGGGACTTTCATTTGCTTGATGAAGTTTTTGTCCGTGACTGTAGACGTGCGAAAATGGTACAAAGATATTCTAGGAAGAGTGGTGAATCGGTTGTTCAAAATTGAATATTTTAGAGTTATCGAATGTTGACATCTAACATGATTTTACAAAACTGCAAATATTTCGCTTTCTATGTGCCCACCCCAAGATATATGATGCTATCATTTGAAAATCTTCTATTTATAATGGCATCACCAGTAACAATCACTCTAAAATTGATTTCTCATCTGGACCCTGAAATAATATCTAGGAGAGAGTTTCACACTTTGAGGCGTAGCAACCGAAATTACCATCTCCCATGATTCTCTGCGATATTTGATAATTTCACAAGTATCGGTAGATCGATGTTGATCACCGTGGCCGATTCAAACTCTTCACGCGACACAGTTGCCTAGCAACAATTTCTATCAATGGAACTTTGAGATCTGAAATAGGCACGTAACTTTGAAATGCTGAAGTGCTGGCCTTTTTACTTGTCAATTTATTCTATGTCCACTGCAGTTTGTTTATTCATTTACCACGTCAGTTAGGTCTAATGACATCACAACATTCGCTCTCGAAAAAGGAAAAGAAAATAGCTGACGAGTGTGATTGCTTTTTGTCATAAATCACTTTTGAGTAAGATAAAGTAGTTTGATTCACCATGGAAAATTAGAATATCGACGGATGAGTGGATACTTATATTGACCGAGTCGTGCTAACTAGAAAACCAAACACTGAATTTTGTAGAGCGCTGTAGCATATAAAAATTTCGTTGGCTCCTCCAGACTGGAACCTCGTTCATTTCGGCAGGCTAACCTTTGACCTCTGGCGGTGAAAAAGATGGGTTGACTGGCTTTGAGAAATCCAAGTAGCTTTGAGATGAGTGTCAGATGATCATGAAGTGGGTAACAACGTTATCAATTCTCACCATTGTCTGACACGTCCCTCTGTCTTAATCTGGTCAGGAACTTTTTTGAAAATCTCGACAAAATTTACCACTTGAAGAACAATAACGAGTCATTTCAGCGTAGACAGAGCGGGTTGACTTTTTCGTCATTATCGTATGTAATGGCCACTTTCAAAGCGACAGCTTTGAGTTCATAATGAACTGGCTTAAAGTGACTGTCGTGCCATTACCATCGCCGCACAAACATAATGGGCTGTATTTTCCACTCAAAGGCATCAAATGTACAGTTTGTTTTAGAAGTGAATGACGCTTCAGATTGAATTCAGAGAGTGGGGCACAGCTTTTCAGACGAAACTGTGGGTGAGTCAGCGCTCTTCAGATGAAAATATTAATATAGAGACAGCCAGTCAGCTTAAACTACGAGTGAGTCAAAGCTTTGTCACATAGAGTAAGGTAAAATTCACTGTGTCAGTGCCAAATCAGAGAAAGGCATGGTATTTCCCATCAAATTTGGATTTTGATTTCAGCAAGTGAAAAAGTATTACGTATAGCTTTCCATATTAAACAAATGGACACAGAGATTTCCAGTTGAAACTCGAAGTGAGGCAGTATGTTTCTGAGGGAAACAAAAATGCAAAACCAAGCATCTAAGATCAAGTTGAAAGCGTGGCTTAGATGAGAAAAGTCTTTCAGTCAAAATGTGACTGGAGACTACTGCGTTTTAGATGAAAACTGAAAGAGGGGTGTTTGTTTCAGAAGCGATGAAGCGATGCACGACGCTTGTCGTCGTCTCGATAACAGTTGTTAAAGACAGGGTTGTAGGCCTTGCTAACTGATTCAAAATACACTGGGAGTGAAAGGGGGTGGGGGAGAGAAAGAGTACAAACATTTCTACATGTGAGGCCTGCCTGAATCCTTTTGCCATTTGATGTGACGATTGTCGGTTAATTTTGCAATTCAAATAATGACAGTCTCCCGTTGAATTTCCATTGAAATATTTACGTGTAGATGGTGATCACGTGTTTGGGTACCGATGTACAATTATTAGTTCTCTTTGAAGACCGTCTGCCATCTTTGTTACCGTATATTCACTGGTGTGATACACAGTGACGAGTTCACAATACATAGCCCCAGCCGAACAAACTTAACGCTGTACAACACAGCGGCGAACATACCCTGCGTACACTCAAGCTGTCATGATGTTGCTAAATAGTGCAATGATAGTTACTATGATTTGTGAGTGTGAGTATAGAAGCTATAATCATCAGCCATGATGCGTAACTCATGATGAACCTTCAATTCGTGTGTTATGTGCACCCACCGATGACCAGTTTGTATTGTAAAAATGCCTAGATGCGAAATAGTTCATATATACCCCTTTTGTATCATACTATTTTTACACAGTCGGTGAGATAATGCAAAGTGCAATGCGTCACTTTTTTAAAAAAGTAACATGACTCATGGATAACTCGTGTAAAAAGTTGCACATGAGAAGCTCATGACCCGATGTCCGTCTTGGTGTACTCCTACTAGCATATTAATGCTAAAAACACTTTTACTGTCGCTGTCGAGTATACCTGTATTTTGATAAATATCAGTATTTTTTTCTCAAAAACCACCACCGACAACGTGCCAAAGTTTGAAACCATGGAGCCTGAGGTCTATACCGTGCCTGTTGTGCCTGAGTTTACAAACCACGTGACAGAAATTGACGAGTGCTCACAGCCTTACAGACTGAAATGACGTTCATCAGCAAGGACAATTTGAAGAAAATGTCTATTTTCGAAAAAAAAAAGTGTTTTAGAAAAGAAACAAAACTCGTGACTAAAGTTCGAGAAGTATTGTAAAAGTTCACGGCACTGCTTTTTATAACAAATAATTTATTTTCCCAGATGTTAAGTTTATAACGTTCTTACGTAGATATATTACATCTATAGTCTATAACAGCTTTTAAAGTTGAAAGCGTACCTAGATGGCGTTTTCTGTATAGAAGCTGGCGTCTCTAGTCATCCCATGTAGAGATTAGATAAACTAGTTTAGATAAACTTAGTCCTGTGAATGTGCAATTTTTTTCAAAGACAGTTTACCATTGTATTTGATATTCAATTGTCTATTGAGCGGCAAATAAAGTGTCTATGTGAAACACAGACTATTTTGAAATGTTAATTGACGCTATCAAGAAAATAATTTCGTCTGTCTGATTGTTCGTTAGTCTGTTTGTGTGCATTGCTATTAGCAAAATAAATTTCACTCCTATTTTGATATCATGTCGACTTAAGGATGAGCGAATGCATCTTGTTTCCGTCGTCCCACATCTTGATTTCCTAATAATTTCGAACAAGTTCAAATCGTTTTGATCTCACATGGCATCGGCTAAATCATGTGAATTAACTTGATAACGATGCCTTGCATTGAATCATGAAATCTATACGTCAGAAATGTCCTTGTTCCCTGCATCGCCACAAGTTTTATGGACACCGGACATAGAATTTTGAAAAGCTTGATCCTTGACTGGGCGTTCTTAGGGAATAAAACCTTCCACGGTGCTTCTAGTGATCTTAGAAACGACCACGATCACTCGTAGTAGTCATATTTTCTTACTGGGGGCTTGAGTGCAAGGGAAACGAAATTCCAGGCTATTCAACTCTCAACAAAAGTTGAAATACCTGTAACTTTGAATGAATTTGCCTCTTTGTTTGTTCTGTATCTTTGTTCTACTCAAAAAACTTATGCCTCACCATGCATCACTATCACCATCACTATCATCATCGTACAGAGCAGAGTCAGCCCGTCAGATTTCGCTAAATTTGAATAAGAATGAGTTGAAAGATTTACAGAAAGACTGACATCACAGTCCGAAATTGTTAAACTGTTAGTTTTTGGAGTATCTCTTCGTGTATGTTGAGCGTTGAAGAGAACGCTGACTCTTTTGAAAATGCATCAACACTTAAACCAGAAAGACATGAAACAAAAGATCCCAAAATATAAATAGCATTTTACTGTCAACACTTCACAAAATATCATCATCGAGGACAGCCTACACATTTATCGTCCCTTGGATGCTGCCAAGCTTAAATTTTCATTCAGTGCATTAGACTTCGACACACTGTACCTACACGTTGCTTGGCAGTATCACATACAGTAGATACGTCGACATATGGCCGAGTGATCACGTGATCCATTCGACGCTGTATGACCCCGAGGCGAAACTCCACCCTTAATGGAACCTTGCAACTAAATGATACTTAGAGGTCATCTTACATTGGGTCACGTGACGCTGAGTGACATTTATTGCGCCAGATAAAATATGAGGCAGTGTATGATACGAAAGAGCAGGGAGTTTGATCATTTTTCAAGTTCAACTGTACTTTCCTCGCATTCAAACGTTCATTTTATTTGTCCACACACCATATCTGCAGTAAAGTCTGTTGTACATAAACGCTTTACAATTTAGGCGATAACTACAATTCGTAAGATTATGCAGTGATTTCAATTAGTTGAGTCTAATGGATTTTCACTGCTGTCCTTTGTGAGAACTATGATGAGATTTCCCAGTTTCAATCAATATTCTACTCTCAAGTCACATCGTAACTCAGAAAGGAATTTACATTGAATTTCATTTGAACGACGTACTTCAAGTCAAAGTTTAACAAAGTTTGGTATTTGACTTGAACATGACTGCAATTAGCTATTTCATAATCATACAATGTAAAGTTCATTCTTTTCTAGTTGTGTCGTCACCGTGTCAACTTGATCTCCATCTAAGGGACGATTCAGAATTTAC
>LD350860.1:436101-456345 GCA_001465055.1 Ptychodera flava
CCCCCTGGAAGTAAATTCTGAATCGTCCCTAATGTCAACTTTTCCTCGTTAATGCCGATTAATGCCTGGTTTTCAATGGCAATGAATTCCAATAAACTTCATAATCTGAACTACAAACCATTGAAAGTGAAACAAAGAAAAGGCGGCGATTTTCACTACGCTATAGAAACTGTATGTATGTATGTATGTATGTATGAATGTATGTATGTATGCATGCATGTATGTATGTATGTATGTATGTATGTATGTATGTATGTATGTATGTATGTATGTATGTATGTATGTATGTATGTATGTGCGTATGTACGTATGTATGTATGTATGTATGTATGTATGTATGTATGTATGTCCACACACCATATCTATCTATCTATCTATCTATACATCTATACATCTATCCGTGTATCTACTATATATGAGTGTATCTATTTATTTATCTATTTACCCATGTCTATCTGTCTACTTACCTATCTATATATCAATATATCTCTTACCCCTCCCTGTCTCTGTTTGTCTCTCTGTCTGTGTCTCTGTCACTGTCTTTCTCTGTCTTTGTTCGTCTGTCTTTGATAACCGAAAAAATGTCCCTTTGAGGCAGTCTACCTTAGTTTTGATGACCACCCAAAGTAAAATATAATTGTTGAGCAGAAGACAAATGTGATATGTAGAAATGCACCACACCCATTGGTTTTACACGATGTCACTGCTTTTTGATAAATGGCAGCCCTCAAAACTGTAGACAGCTGATTGACTGAAGTATTGATATTTCCTTTCAGCGTTGAGACTTAAACGATGAAATGGATTTCAGATTTGAAGATTTTGTGAACAGAAAAGTGTTTTGACCAAGGAATGAAGATTCGAAATGATACATTTATCACAATCAAGAAAAACTGCTGAGTCAGAAATTTAACTGTTATTTTAAAAACACTCGCCATTTTATCTTGGAATCTAGCCTGGTGACATCACTTTTTTGAATACATTTTTCAAAATGACTTCTCTCACCGAGTCTTTTATAAATGTCTGAAAGTACATGATAGATTGCATTTCTGCATTGCAAATTTATGGACTTGGATAACCACTGCACCACTCATTGAGCATATCCCACCTTAAGATAGCACGCGCCTACAAATTGAAAGACTTAAACTTATTATCAAACTTTCCTCAACGAAACTTTCAACCAGTTTCTTGACAAAGACAGAATCAAAATCAGGGTTCAACGTGTAAATTTTATATTCGAGAAGCAAATTTAACGATATTTGAAATCAAAAATGGCCCCGTCATCACTGTTTTAACTGTATGGGGAAGTTTAGTGTTTGATTTTCACAAAACTAAGACGGTGAAAAATTTTACCTACTCCAAGTGCTTCAAAGTGAGGCCCTACAAGCAGTAGCTAAGAAAAGAATTGCAGAAATTTGAGAGTCTGAACATCTGTTGCCGAGACGCATTCTACCTTAAGATGACACTTATGAATAAGTCACGTGCTTCTCATTGACCTATTAAAGTCTTTCCCGTTTTCATGAATCTCCTCTGGTGCAAGATATCTTATTCTCCTTGAAGATTTTCCGATCTCGTCAAAATCTCGTCAGACAATATTCGCACGGAACACTAACATGTCCATTGAGAATCCACACGCATGTACAGTAACCGCACTGTTTTGCTGCATAAAACGACACCACTTTGGGTTCCACCAAGCTGAAGCATCCTCTGTAGTGATGGCGATAAGTCACCTCTTCTTCTTCTTTTTCTATGCATTTAACCATGTTCAACAATTGTGAAACATATTCTTCAAGGACCAGAGGCAATCAAACCTATCTTAGGCCATCCAGATCCGTAAAATACATTACTCGGTAATGCAGATTTTACGTTTCAGGTACTAAGTTGATCATTTCAACCACAACTTTTTCACATTATGAATTACAAAATAAATCCACGAATATTGAGTTTACATAAAAGTTTGACTTCTATAAAAATAGGAACATTTAAATTCATGTTGTAATGGTAGAATGGTTTCTTTAAGTTTAGTTTTAAGAGAACACTGCATCTGTAGTTTTCAAAATAACTAACACCAATACTTTCATCTTTAACTACATTCAGTAGCCTTCGTCTTCTTTCCCGTCTCTTTTTTCCCTCGTTGTCAGTTGTCTCTCCCTTTTTGTTTTGTTCCCCTTTTCGTGCTTTTGTTTTCAATAATGTTTTGTTTTGCAGTCTCTCCAGCGATTGTTTTAGCACGTAGTCCATTGATCAAAGATTTCAATAAATTTAATTCCAATAATAAAACGGTGGTGTCGGCAAATATCTGGTAACATTATTTTCTTGTTGACTTCGCAAGCACTAAGAGAACAGGGACCCCCACAGTTTAAGAAAATTTTACTGTAATATGCACTGTTAGAGACAATTTAAGAAAGAACGTAGCAGAGAGAGGCAATTGTCCTATGTGGCAGTTGTCCAGAGGCCATTGTCAGGGGTAGGGGCAGAGGCCATTGTCAGGGGTAGGGGCAGAGGCCATTGTCAGGGGTAGGGGCAGAGGCCATTGTTAGGGGTCGGGGAGGCAGTTGCCCTGTTACTGACATGTTCATTTACTCTTAGCTTTGAAAAAATAAGATGTTTACGAGAGCTGTAATAAAAAAATTCTTATACACATTAACTACAAAACACCGAACACTTTGTATTTCTCATAGGAAAGTAAACAAGCCATAACTCATAAAGTGTCGTGAAATATCCATCTGTAACATCATTCCTTGTGGTAGTTCATCGTACGCGTATATGAAAAGGAAAACAAGATGTTTTACTGGTGACAGAACAAGAGTTGTACGAAGAGACATTTTTTTACAAATCTGTCAATTGTCTGTGCAATATAGTCCACCCAAGAAACGTTGTTTTTTGTAATTTAATCAACTTGTAAAACCAAGACGAGAGTTTTGTTCTCTGTTGTCCTACAAATGACCAACTTGGGCAAATGTTTGCAATGCTAGATAGATCTTGCTCGGTGATTATTTCGTGTTAGCAAAAATGGTCGTGTTTGCAAATAACCTGCTAAATATTTAACATCAAAACCGCGCATATTTTCAAAACAAAACTAAGATCGCTCGTACTTTACATAATTATCCTATCGTTCAAGAGGACAGTACTTCGCATTGGGACAATTGTTTCAGGGGAGGTGAGAACTAATTAAAATGGTGACTTGCCCCAAAGTCAACTTGGCAGTAATGGAGTGAATTGTCTAAATTATCATTGTTTGCACAAGCCATCAAAAAGCAATACCGCCACCCTGGCGCCTAGGCAAATAGTGGAACATCGAAAGTTGATGGTCGCATATTTTTGTTCCACTGTGAACAACGCGCACAAATATTACAGAAGTGTCAGTTGTAGCTTCTCCTCTATGTTTCTAATATTTACGGTTCTTCGACGAAAGTGTCATCGGTGATTCATGAAATTACAGTGATTTGAACTAATCAAATGAAAAGAATACATGAGAGGATTATTTCTTCGGTGTAAAATGTTGTATAACCATGGCAAATTGTACGAAATTAGTCCTCCGCCCGTACGGCGAAATATATGAACAGGGTAGCTGTCTTTGATTTCTTTATATCCAAGTGAAAACCAACTGCACACAATGGGCTTCCTTCATTCGTTCTCAATAAATTCAAATATTCCGGTGATTGTTACGAAGACAGTAAAGTGAGTAGCTGTGACCTAAATGGACGGTGAAAAAGTTTAAAATAAAAAAAAAAATCGAAGAATGGACGGGTAATGTCATCCAAACCAAATTTACTTTCATATTTCAATCTTCGTCAATCAAATGTAATTTTTTTGAGGAAGCGGAGAAACGACGCGTGAAGGAATACAGATTTCGACGTGAGACGCATTACGTCAACTACGCATTCGGATGTCGCGCCTCTTGTCGCGTGTCCCGGCGCGTGTCAGACAAGTCGGTCTAAGAGCCGTTAGGATTCTCAATTATGCAAATAATAGGTTGCACTTCAATTTAATTTTCTGAGCTAGCCGTCAACTATTGTCAAAAAGGAGCTAATCTATCAATAAATGAGCTGTTGCTATGGTATTGAGGATTTACCACGACTCCAACTTTCATGAGGGGATCTGTATAAGTTGTACGATCTTCAAGTCCGTTGATGTTTGTTATAACCATCTTTATGAAATTTAAAGATATGCTATTTAAAGGTGGGTGATCCATCCCTGCCGTCAAATTTTATCGGTAAATGTATTTGCTAGTGGCCATACATTAACACCTAAGTTCACTTATTAATATCAATATTCGTCAGTAAAATGGAAAGTGTAAAATAAACTCATGTTTGATAGAATGGCAAAGCCTGAACAAACGTACCTTAGGCCTGGAAGAATAAATAAATTGTTCTTTGGAATCACCCCTTCAACTTTAGCCAATTTGGAAATTTGGTTTTGAAATCGCTGCAAATATATACTTCCGCATTGTAATTATGTGAGTCGATTGTGTAAAATGTGTCGCGACAGTGGTAAATTGTCTAAAACACGGGGTCAACGTAAAATGAAAAAGCTCGGATGTAAAATCGCACCTTGAGAATGTTAAAAACGGCAACACGGCAATTGCTTTACTTTTAGCGCATTTATGTTTATTTATGCATTTATGCT
The DNA here is from genome assembly GCA_001465055.1 of Ptychodera flava. Lineage (NCBI taxonomy): Eukaryota > Metazoa > Hemichordata > Enteropneusta > Ptychoderidae > Ptychodera > Ptychodera flava. The sequence goes on from LD350860.1 coordinate 440,728, forward strand.
TATGGAAGCATGAGGAAATACTCAAAATTTGATCTGAACATTGCGTATATATAATGCCTCTATTATTGTTGACAGTGTAAAATCTAGACTCCAAGTCACCAATAAAAATGTAACTAGTGGCAGATTTTACTGCTTCGTAAAACATTTTGTTTTAAATCCGCTCGCCGTCTCTATGGCTTTGCCAAAATCAAAAACAGGGAGACCTTTTCATATTTCATTTATATTGCTGAGATTTTTGTAGTACAGCCAAACCTGTGTAAGTGGTCACCCTTGTAGAGCAGTCACCTATATTTGTTATAGTTACGTTGTGGCTGTTCCCTAATATTTTACATGGTAAAGGCCCTCTACAGAACAGCCACGTCTGTCACGTGGTTAAGCGGCCACATGTAACTGCTCCACTCTGGTTGGATATCTGATTCTGAATTATCTCTGTCCGAAAGTGTTCAGACTGAAAGCAAAAAAAGTGAATCTATTTTGACCGATTTAATATCTACATCACAATTGCTTCAGAAATTAAATAAATGTATCATGATTTCAAGAGATTTATGATATTCTTGTTTCCTTTCTGAATTCACCACTCAGCACACCAACTATACCAAAAGTAATGCCATACCCACCCTCTATAGAAAAGGCCACCGCCCTATTATGGTAATGTTTCTTGGCCCCTCGCGGAACCATTGCACACAGGTTTGACTGTATTTGCAAAGAACCTCCTTGGTGTTTTCTGAAAAAAATGAACGATACGTAAGATCTGGTAAACTTCGGCTTTTCTAAAATCTGGAGATATCATATTAAATAAATTTCGTCAAAACTCTGGCTTCGTCATCAATGTTAAACCATGGAGGTAGAAAGAAAGACTTTCTTTCTACCTCCATGGTTAAACCATTTCTTATTCACTCGCACAGGTCTGGGTAGGAGTCCTTAACGGGACGTATTTCATCGAGCAGACAAACTTTCATCCGAAGGTTGTTTTTTTTCCGCTGACACCCAAAATTCTTTTCATTTTGTTGATGATCCTTGACATTAGTCACGCTAGAGGTAAATGCCCAGCTCTACAAGCCTGAAGTCTGGAGATAACGCCATGATTCAGTAGTAGGAGAAACTGGCGATAGCACAAACACTGGCAGCCATATCATGACCGTTGATGGCAGCAACCATGACCAATGACACGTCGTGCTGTACAAATGAATTCAAAGGTCTTGGAAGTTCTACCAAAGTTCTCTGAGTTTTTCTTCTTTGGCATGACTAAGTGCACTTTTATCAAGGCCTGCACCAAATATTCTCGACGCAACAGTTACTGACATCTGATTGATGGCATTATATTATTAGAATACCGTACGGACTTTGTTAGGTCCTGTACCAACCTTAAATGCTGATTTTCCACAGATGTTACGGTCTGATACTCTTTATCGCTCACCTTAATAAAAAATCAAGCATATCAGGTGTGATCGGTTTGTAGATTGATTAGGGTATTACAATTGGCATCCCTTTGTCCGAGGCTCCTTATTTCCAAACTGGGATGGGGTAGCGCAAGTAGAAGGAGAATCATTAATCCGAACACGAATCTACGTCTGAAAACAAATCTGAGTATCGTACTATGGAAATGACCGTTGTTTTTCTGTTGTTGAATTATTTAATTTAATTGCTTCTACTTCGGTATATAAATGGAAAAAACCAATAGTGATGTATATTCTATGGCTTTCAATTCATTCTTCTTGAATAAAATATGTTTCAACGCGCAACGACTTATTTTATAGTCGGAAAATTTACACAATTTTGAAGTGATGGACATTATTTTCCAAAGAACTTATTCTCATTAATTGTTTGCTTTGCAATGGTGTTCATAAAGTAAGTCATAAAGTCTGTATTATGTCAGCACTGCCATTGAGTTTGTTTTGAAAGAATGTTGATTGCTTTGAATGTGGTCTAAAGATATGCTTTCTTCTTAATTTTATCATCTATGTTTTTATATCGACAGAGTATGATTGGCACTATGTACTTTTTTAATCAACATGATCGTTGTATTTTTCGTCATATTGCTTTGCCAAATCATCTATAGCTATATTCATTACTTTTTGAAAAACTTACACCGTAAGTATGTTTATTATTTTTCTTTTGGTACTTATAGTCGCGCCCATCGCGTTGCTCCGCACAAGTAGTGCAAGTTTTTATCGTAATCAACACATAACAACAACAACAACAACAACAACAACAACAACAACAACTAACCACCAAATCTGAATATTTTAGATATTTACAAACTGAGTAAATATTTTACTTTTATGTTTGTCTATGATTTGAAAAATAACAATCTTCCTCATGCAGTTGTACACTATTTGAGATTCCGAGGCACTCGTATCAAACACGTTTAGCACAAGTTGAAAATTTTCGTATTCCAAGCTCAAATTTGACAATTTCACAACATAACATTAGGTATGCAGCTGTGAAACACTGGAATTCCCTGCCTGACTAGCTCAAACAATTGTCAAGTAGACAAGTTTTCAAGTCCGCATTGAAACATCACTAACTGAATCTACATTAAAACTGTGTTTATTTCTATCCTCCATCACACCTTAGCCTGTACAGAATAATTATTAGTGTACTCAGGGGCCATGAACTCGACTAGTCCTATCTGAATATTTTCATGGTCCCCACCAGATTGTACAATACGGCAATGTTCTTTCTTTTTTGACTTTGTACAACTTCAGTAAGACACCGTTTCTTTTCATTTTCATTATTGTATATACTGTGAAGTATCTGGTGAAATAAAGCATTCATTCAATCTTGCTACATTGAGTCTAAGGCTCTAGTCTGTCTTCTCTATGACACCAACTTTGTGTCATAGAGGAAACAGGTCGAGCGCGCGTAGGTAGTGTCATTCTCGGTATGACAACGTGAGTTGTATACATGCGATTTTGACCCATGTGGTTTTCTTTTACATATATGTATATATATATATATATATATATATTATATATATATATATATATATATATATATATATATATATATATATATATATATATATATATATATATATATATATATATATATATATAAGTGTGTGTGTGTATGTGTGCGTGCTGTTGGCGGAGGGCCATCAAACATTTCCTGACAATGGAGGGGGGCTTTAAAAATTTTGGCTAACGTTGTGGGGGCCGCGAAAAAAAATCCGATGACATTTTCTCTTCAGCCACCTGCCGCTAATAATGCTCGTTCCCTTACAACAGTCATCGCTGAATGTCCACACATCCCCGACTTTTGCTCTGTTTTTTTTAGCGAAGCAGAGGAAAAGCAATTATCTTTTTTAAGTAGAATTCCGAGACAATTTAATTTCACAATTTAACCGACTACAACGACATAGGTACTTTTTCTGTTACCTAAGTTTAATTTTTCTTTTAAAACTTTGTTTTCTCAGTATTTGTTAAAGTTTGTATGTCTTGGCTCTGTGTTTTAACTCAGCATCTGTGTTTCCAACAGTTTTCCATAAAAGGCCTCGGTTGTGGAAGTCATTAATAAAATAAAATAAAATAAAATAAAATAAAATAAAATAAAATAAAATAAAATAAAATAAAATAGAAACAAAAATTAAAAATATAATGTAAGTATCACTATCTGCATTTTACAGCGTTTACTTTATCCGGGTTACATATCTCTTGGTCACTGTCATTCAGGTCGACCACTATTAACATTAGCATCTCTCTACAATTACTATCAAATGCACCCGTCTAATACTATTCCGATTAGCTACCAACCGTGTATATGAAAATATATACAAAATATATACCAACATACATTATGTATTTATGTATGTTCACACAGAGAGAGAGAGAGAGAGAGAGAGAGCGGGGGAGCGCATGATATTAGTACAGATACTTTCTCAGCGTCCTTTTACGTTTACAAATTATCATCACCAAGTCATATGTCATGCCCATTATGGCCGCAGAACGTCCTGCGGGAAGAAACAATTGAGTCTGGCCCCAAGGCATTCAGCGTGGCCAATCCGATGAGACGGAACGACAAGCGGGACCATGAAAGCAGTGTTGAGACGCGTGTCATTGTTATACTTGATCACTCTGTGATGGCACTGCATTTGTTACCGACGCAGACTAAGTGACCAGAATGCGGTTTGCAGTCACCGCCATTTATTCTGTTCATCTAATCACCCAGAACACGCCATTTTCCATGTCTGGTATCGTCTGCACGCCGCCATGCAATATTCCAGTTCCATTTTATTGCTATAATTTTTCCTGGTCCTAAATGAATATGGGTGAACGAAATTGAAAATTCACATCACCGGAAGTAATTTTCCCTGTATGCACCTGTGTTAATCGCCTCTTCCCGCTTTTGTTGTACAGTTCTGGTTAAACGTATATGGAACTTGCAAAATACCAGTTAATTCAATATGTACGTGCGGGAGAATAAACCAAAGTAATTTTGCGTTTTACCCGTTATTATATCCCGCATTAATTTCAAAGAAAGAGAAATACTAAAAAAAAATTGGCTTGTCAACGAGACAAAAGTTTGGGAAATTTCATTTACGTAGTTATTTATTGAAATGAGACTTGTCGTAAGAACGATATGCATGAACCGTGCAGTGATTTCTATAGGAAGAACGATATGCATGAACCGTGCAGTGACTTCTATAGGGAGAACGATATACATGAACCGTGCAGTGACTTCTATAGGGAGAACTTTGTATTAAATTGTCGTAACTAAAGTAATAAACACAAAAATGACTTTCAAAACGATATTTTGACGTTTATAACATAAACTATAATTCTAGTCAGCTGCAGGCTGCGAGAAGTGCCTCCTTTTCACCGAGGTAGTAGCCAAAAGTACGAAACGACGACAAATTTAAATAGTAGGCCTATCCAGTATACCTTGGCAGTGAAACCAAACAAATTTACTTTTGGTCTGTAACTCGACTGTCTTTCCAAGTTTGTCGTTTGCGAAATTTGGAGAAGTGAACCAAAGTCGATCCACAGAGGAGCTGCTCTGTTTCCGCTAGCATGTATCACTTTTGACATTTAAAAACAATTCTGGCACTCGGCATTTTAGATCTGGCTGCTTATCGGTAAATTAACATCTCATGTTCCATGGATAAGGGGGTCAACAATATGCTACCACTGTACCTATACCATGGCACTGCGCCTCTGAGGAAATGAAATAGTTGACACTACATTGACAACACCTGGCACATCTGTCAGGTAGAATAAAAATCCAGAAAGTAAAATACACTTTTTTTGGTTAAAATAAGTTTTGGAAATTCTCCCAATTTCAAGTTGATCGAGTTTAATTTTTTATGTACGGATTTTGTTGAAGGGCAAGCGAGGGCCAGGCCGGCGACAGGGCGCCGCACTCCTCAGTCCTTAGAATTGCATGTTCGTGTACACTCCAATAAAATTATGTAAAGACAGAGTCAAAGAGTAAGACTTGGTTGTCTTTAAACAATCACAGAATGCCTCCAAACATTCTACTGTAGTGAAATGTGTATATGCCCAAATCTATGTGAAAGTCGACTGCCCAATAGTTTCGTTAATCCTCAGACCCCCTCAGATTGTGGTCGTCGACTAAGGCCTCCTTGTGTACTTGATGCAAGTTTTGTATCGTAATGGATTAAACTTTAGTCGAAATGGGTATATTTGAGGAGTTTTAGGGCTAACTTTTATGACGATGGAAGGATAATAATTTGCAGAATTCCTTGTTAAGAACTCACAGACAGGGAAAGCATTTAAATGTCATAAGCAAAGAACGCCTGGAAGGGATAGGACACGCCCGAGTCAGCGGTAAGGTATGTTCTAACAGCACCCAGTACTCATGATTGTTATAAGGGCTCCACCATTACATTTCTGGAGGGGTGGCTAACATTTGGAAAAGTCAGCAGAGACAAATGGTGAAAAACAAATTGCACCTTTGCTAACTTCGGAAAAAACATTCACATGAATGGAAACCGAAAAAAGTGAAAGAGGTGAATTCTATAAAAAACTTCTAATAATTTGCTTTACAGTACTCAGAAAAATGTGTCTTATCTCAGAACGCGTAAAAATACATTCTCTCATTTTGACCATCACTTCTAAGTCTCATGGTACAACCTCAACTCATCCCTATCATTACTTTCGCACCGACATAAGTCGAAGGTCAGGTACTGCTGGCGCCTGATGACTCCTATCAGAACATAGGGACATCGACCACTGGGAGTGGTGCACTCACGAGGGTGGGCCCTTTTGCCCTTACGGGCTCACCCCGCAACCGATAATGCTATATAGGTTTCACTCGAAGGAAACTAAGGTTGTACGTATACGCGTAATACCAGTCAACAAACTCTATCCACTTATTTGTAGCAATCAACTGAGGTCAAAGATTATCACAGAAGAGGGGTGCCTCTGCTTGTAAATCATTGAACATTGTATAAGATAAGTTATGATATTAATCTGACACTGGAAAGGGTTCTTTATTTCAGATAAAATATTCAAATTTTCTACCATCAAAATTATTAATTTGGCATGTATTCGTGTCTTGACATAGAGACACGAAAACATTTACCGCTAGCCACGCCGATCACGTATACGTAACGTGCCTGGTCCACACATGCCTGGTCCACACATGCGTGCAGAAACAAAATGTAAAGTAATGGATAAAAGTTGGGATCTGGAGACAATTTAGAGAAGGAAGGACAGTATATAATTAGCCGAGAGTAGAGACCTGGACAAGAATAAACGAAGCGAATATAGAGACCGAAACATGGAAATAAACTTAGAGGAAGGGAGTCTGCTCTGCATAACAAAATACATGTCCAAGTATATCCTTACAGCAGCCTATGTCGCAAGACTCAACTCATCCCCACATTAACAATAAATCCAATCGCAAGGTGGTATCTCTTGTATTGTGCCAATCAAGACTGCTCGACGAAAATTGAACTTTCTTTATTGGAATTCTCCATTCAAATTGCCTATCGATTTTTCTATTTCTCTATGTTAAGAATTTTCTAGATTAATCAGGGCTATCGTTTTGAAATTAAGTTCCCCGACAAAATTTACCTGCGTGACGATATGAGCATTTCAAGTTAGAGCACCATGATCTTCGATATGGCATATGTATGGCTTTGTACTTAAACTCCATTAGCATCAACTTTTTACTTATTTTCCGGTATTTTTGCTTCCATTGATGTGATTTCGTTTTTGACTCCTAATATCATGTAGAAACGTTGGTTAGAAACGACTTTGCAACAAAGCGTGTATGTGAAATCTTATGGACTTATTGACAAATTATTGACAAATGACTTCCAATGCGGTCTAACAGTAACATTACGTGTTGGCTAATACTATGTATTTCAGGATATTTTCGGGAAAGAGCAACAATTAAGAAAAAGTATAGTTTTTTTCTTGAGCAAAATAATTAAAATATTATCAAAAGTTAAGCTTTTGCCTCTTATAAGTTTTGGGTGTAAGTTTCACAAGAATCGAATGGTTCTCATTGCCGCATACCTGTTATTGTTGTACAATGACAATTATTTTACCAATCATCGAAATTGTTGTTGTCTCGCAAATGGATGTTTCATTTTCAGTCATTTGTGACAATTCAGGCGTATATGCATCAAACAAGCATAGAAAAGCCATTTGATTTCGATTATATATTTGTAAAAGGCTTCCTAGACTCTGCCTTCCTTTTAGTTTACATGTGGCAAATGGAGAAGACTACGTATAATAGACTTGCTTGTGAATTTTTCTTTATTATTAAATGATAGCATAGCGCATAGCGTGCGACGTTCTCTGCTGTAGACAGAAAATCAGATAAATTGTCTCTTTTGTGTCTCATCGCTGAAGCTTGCGGTTAGATCCCTTGATATCACCGGGGGCTTTCGTTGTTGTTTGTTTGTTTATGTTGACAAATGCATAGGTAGAGTAAATAAAATATAGCTGAATCATGACGATGCCTTTTTGTTTGGTAATACAAACGAAAGCTAGATCAGCATGCACACTCTGTCCAAATTATTACTCTGACCGGAAAGTTATACTTGAATGTATTGTCCGGACAGACTGATAGTTTTGGCAGAGTTTGCGTGCTGTTCTGGCTTTTATTTTACATATTTTATTTATTGCTTTATTTCAAAAAAACATGCATCGTCATGTTTCATCTATATTATATTTACTGTACCCATGTATTCTAAAACAAGCAAGCAAACAAGCAAACAAACAAACAAACAAACAACGACAAAACATCGACGACTATACTAAGTCCCCTGTGTTGATATGTGATTTTCTTTTCAATCACATTTCTTTTCTTTTAAGTTTCAATCACAACTGGATGGTAGTAACAAAGAACCAATTCCACCATTCCTGTGAAAGTCATTTCCGAAAGACTCGTCAGAAAATCTTGGACATTTGTTTTAATTTTTACATATGAATCATAGTACTTTGACGTCACTTCGAATAAACCCTTTTTAAAGGGATATATTACAAAACTTTTACCAAAACTGAGTAAACTTTGTCATTTTCTGAGTTCGGCATGTTCTGTTTGTGCTTATGTTCACAAATTTCTATCAGGTAAGAGATTCTTTGCAACGTTGAATAAAATCTATCCGGCGTTTAGGCCTAAGTGTTACGTCACCCTCCTTGTTGAGATTGAGCTGTAACCGAGCGATATTGAACTTCGCTGCAGCGTGATAGGTACCAAGAGTTTGAATCCGTTAAAAACACTAGTACGATAATAGGCTTTCGATGACGCTATCTGAGCAATTAATTTTATTGACGGGTGCACACCGGAAATCATGACATTGAAATATTCAGTTTAGTATGTTGTTCATTTGAGCAGGCAAAATATTAACTGTGTTAGATTCAGTGTAAATATTTGGCAATCAAGCGACCCTTCAACCATCATATTTCAGTCGGCAGAGTAATACGTAGGCTTAACCTACGCTGACGACATAAATATAAAAAAATGAGCAGGTAAAGGGAAACGTATTGACGCAGGGCAAACTATCCAATATGTTTTCATTTCCCTCGATATTATCTCTATCGTGGTCTGAGCAGTAATGATAAAGACGTTAGCATACGTGTATGTCTTGCCTGTTCTAATAACTTTATTGATCTTTACGGAGCTCTTAACGTTGATTTTCCGAAATTGGAAATCAAATAGGTGATTAGGGAACCCCTCCCTTTACTTTACATTGAAATGTAGGACTGAAAGGTATTTTTCATACTGATCAAATAATAATTCCACGCATCATTTACAACTCTGATAGAAGAGATTCTCGGAGGGGGCAGGACACTTCCCCGAATTTAGTACAGGTGTACCCGGGAGACTTCGAAATTCAAAGCAAAAGTTCTAATTTTCCAGGGGAGGGCGGAGGAGGCGACATGTCGACAGTCTACATTTGACAAATTCTTTGGGTCAAATCTACAATTTCTACAAAATGATACGTCAAAGCGAAATTAGGTCAAAAGTTGTGATAGAGTAAAAACAGGTATCAAAAGTCTACACGAGGTGAAGAGGGGTCAAAAACACGGTTTATATGTCTAATAATCATGGGGTTTCCAGTAATATAAAAGTCTCGTAAATATTTGTTGAAACGGAGACATAAACAAAGTAGCGCATTTGAACAGCGCCCCCATCAAAAATATATCAGGTTAAAGGTCAAAGCTCGATCGTTTGTCTGTTACAACTCAGCTCGTTCCTTCTGTCGAAAAATGACACCATTGACCAGGTAAAAATTGCTGTTATTTTACTGATCGAGGGAGAGAGGACACTAGGATGTCTACAGATAGGTTCTCACTCTCCGCCGATGAGTATCTAGGTAGGTGAAAAATTGAATATTATCGTTTTGAAGGCGGGTCAGGATTTGGTCCCAAGTTTATCAATCCAATGACAATCAATATGATATGTCAACCGTTCAACGACTGTCCGAGAATGGCTGTGTACGCATAATACAAGGTCATAACACAAACATAGAGAAATGCAGATATGATCTCTGCATTAGACAGATTTGCATCGAGACAAAATACATATCTGTTAATGTTGGGATATCCCTGTGTATAAAGTATGGGCGGTCTAACAGGACCTTGGTCAGCCCTGCGTACGATGCTGTGTGTTCCGCTACAGCTAATCGCCCCGCTCACCAGTGAGCGGGGCGATTAGCTGTAGCGGAACACACAGCATCTTACGCAGGGCTAGACCTTCGTCAGATGGAGGTAATGGACAGATGTGTCACCCCGCTACACCGGTGTGATTTATAAATTCAACTTCTATTGATACATTGATAGATACAGAGCGATATTCCAAAGAACTGTTTGGATACAAAGAATTGCAATAACAAAGTTGGCTTTCGCTCTTCATATTCAATTACACACTCATATCATCTTCAAAGCCGAGACACTAGGAATTTTCAAATCATCTTTATTATAGCCACAAGGAGCTAGAAACGTTTCTAGCCCCATGATAGCCATTACCAACGATATTGTACTATAATAGTAACAAAGCATTGGTAACTCTGTGTGTCTTTCTGACTTACATTTGATTTTAGCAAAGCATCATGTGCTGACATACCTGGAAGATGCTATAGGTCAGCTGTTGGAACACAAAGAGGACAATCCCAAAGTCAATCCAGCAAAGTTTTTCAATGATTAGTGAGTACTACCACCATGTATGGAAACAGACCGTATTTCATGCTTTACCAGGTTACAGCTTGCATTTGTGGCTGTCATCATATTGTGGACTTTTATATTTTTTTATCAATTTATGAACAAATTTACACTGTCCAACTAGACTACAAACATAGGTATACATGCCAGTATTCAGTACAATAGCGTTGATCACGATTTCAGGTTTGTTACTAAATATAGCTGCACGTGCGCGACTTTCGGACAAATATGCCTGAAATTCGGACAAATTTTGTCGTTGTATGCGTGGCTGTTGTTGCAGCTTGCAGTCTGAGTCATCAATTCATACATATAAGTGTGATGCTAAATAGCCGTTGTAACACGAGCAGGTTTTATTTTTGTCATTTATGCCGAAAATGCGGACAAATATTTATTTATGCGTATTAATGAGAGAGAACATTGACGTCATTTGCGATCAGCGCTATTCTTTACATATTAGTTTGTCATAAAAAGCTGTTTGACTGAAACTACAAGATGTTTGCTGTTATTTAAACTAGTCCATCAGCACTTATCTGCATTTCCAAGAGATAAACTACACCAGATCACCGTGTAAGATCTCATTTATATCTATGTTGTTCAGCCGGTTGCTCAAAGAAGTTAGAAGTGTGCCCGTAATTACACCAATCTATGAATCCACCACTCTCTATATTTGTTACTTCCCACATAATAAAATATGAAAAAGTTTGCCAAACTGATCCTGGGCAATTCTATATCATGTTCAGTGCTATGATGTCATGTTGTGTCCTGATTGTGTTTGCAAGAAAATATGAATGTAATGAAAGTCAAAGATTTTACCCTGATGGAAAGTGTTTTAAAAGGTTTTTGCTTGATTTTTTCCTTCAAGAACATTGATGAATCAAATACTCAACTTACTTTGTCGCTGTAATAAAATGCCATTCCTCATGGAAATGGGCTAGAATGTGTCATTCTTTTCCCTTCATCGTCAGCTTCACCAGCATTTACCATGGCAACCACACTTTGTTCAGGGAGTATGCCTTTATAAAGAGTACACCACACAACAGAGCATCTTTCATCCGAGTCTTCTGGAAATGTTACAGGCATATTGGCAAGAACGGAGGTAAGTTTTATGAAAACTTGGAAATTTGTATCAATTCAGCATATATTGTGGTTTCTTTTATGTTTTATTTTTCAAGCATTCTATGCAAATGATGGTTATTGAATGAACCAAACAATAATGATACATGGACTCTATGTGATTTGTAGGAGGGACATTTTGTGATCTTTAATACCTCCTCGTTGTGATACTTTAGCCTAAACTATTGTTTACAAGGTGTATTTGGACCTGGGAAAAAGGAACTGGGGGATATAAGGAATTACTTCATTACCGTAACGGTAAAGTTTGGTATGGTCGAACTTTTCTGAAGACATGATCAAGATTTATGTTGTACCAATATATTATGAGGTTATAATGAAAATACCGTAAAGGATGCACAAGGACATCGGCGCAGCATATCGGAGGGCAATGCGCAGCACCAATGTCCGAGTGCATCCTTTGTGGTATTTTCGTAATAACCTTATTATTATACATCTTACATTCCTGACTGGGGCATCAAATTGTCAGAGAAATGAGCAGTTTCGTGCAATGTCAACAATTTTTCTTTCGATTTATAGCGCAGGTGTGGAACGCTATTTCAAACACGCTTCTGGATAGTGTGTGTGCACTACACACGTATGTACAGAGAGTGCGCGAGACATGTTCTGGCACTCGTCCGTTCAACAATGAAAGCGCAGATACAGCCGCAGGGGATGGGGCACCTTGAAACCGTACGTGTTAGGGAACGGGCGTTCTATATGGCTTTTTTTAGCACACGCAAAATTCTATTGTTCTCGATAGTAGATGTATAATAATATGTTTTTACTTTCACAGACTTGTTGAATGTAAAAGAATACCACTCTCTGCTGTGCCTGCTGTGTCCTAATTTTCCATTTGATCTGATTCAGAAGACAGCACGGATTATCCTGATGGATGATGCAATGGATTGTCTCATGTCGTTTTCTGACTTCCTCTATGCATTCCAGTTACAGCTTTACTATGAAGGTACTGGCAGTCAGCTAAGTCTGTTCTAGCCCTTTCACCTCAATGGTTCAGCCCAAACCCATTGTTATCAATAGTCAGTGTGGAACTCTTCCCAGGGAATGGGGATGAACAGGGTAACTTGCTCCTGTTACTGACTTACCCAAACTAAGTTGTCCAGCGACTAAATGCTCCTCTTGGTCAAATTCTACGTTTTTGATAACTTTTTCGTTAATTCTTGCATCCACAAACATAGATAGATTCAGTAGCAGTCATTCGCCCCCATGATATTTACAACAATAATAATGGTTCACAAATTTTCTGCTGAGAAGGAACTACAGCAGGCACTTGACTGTATAGCAACCATTCACCTGTTTGAGGGCGCTGTACAACAAAGATGGCTGCTTGAGGATGACATCGCAGTTTCAGTCATAGCCTTCATTGTTTTTGTGAAAAACTGTTTAAATTACCAGAAATATTCATAAATTGTGATTTTTGAGTTTTTTGCAATGTACTGCTGCAAAGGCATAATAATTTTAAGTTCTACGCATTGAATTTAACCAGTATACAAGAAGCCTTCAACTTCTTTTAACATCTCTAGAATTTCTTGAAGACTGTAACAAACTCTATGAGAAGCTCACACAAGCACCAAGAAGTCCAAGAGAGACAGTCGTGGTCCCAAGCAGCAGCACATCACCACGGCAACAGAAGAAACAGCAACCTCTCCCACCCCCTGTAGACCCCATACCACCCCCAGAGGGCATTGACTCACAACAGTTTCTGGAAGCTTTGACACAACTCAGTGATGTTACAAAGAATAGGTAGCTTACAGCCATTCATCAAAATACACAATACACATTCCAAAGTTGCTGTTTTTGGCATTTTTCTTCTAAAAACAAAGAGAAACATCAAAATCAGCAACCATTTTCAAATATTTTCAGATCAGTGATATGATGTATGACAATTATAATCACACAATACTGAAAGTCAAGGTTTTAAGTTTGGTAGAACTAATTCCAACTATCTCATATCTTTCAAGTCAGTACAAGAAATTCAGACATCATGTTGTGTTTTCCAAATGATGACATTTTATATTTGGTTTGTTTGGAAGTTTTGTATAAGAAGGAATGTAATATCAGCCACACTTTGATCATATTTTAAAATGCCAACCAATCAAATTTTACAAAATTGACAAAGTGGCGTCCTACGGCAGACACATGGTCCTCCATATCATCATATTATTATCAAAATTGTGAATATGATTGACCTAAACATGGGTATTGTAGACTCATTTCCAAAATATTGTTAGTCAAATGTCAAGAGTTTCCCGAGCTCTGGAAGGAAATTGTAAGTTTCTCTGACAATTATTACTGCAAAATTCCTAGCTGAAGTCACTGCTTCTGTTAGGAATTCTTTTTAAGCACCCTCATGGACAAGTTGAAAAAACATGTGACTTCTCTTGCGTACTCAGCTGAGAAAAAAATTTTAAAAACTCCAGTTGAAATTTTTGAAAGAGATAAGTTGACTTTGTAATTTTGTACATAGAAAAGAAAGAGCTAGAAATCTTCAGACAAAAATTTGTGTCATTTTAGTGATGTGCAATTTGATAACTTTGGTCTGTGTTGTCTTCACAGTCATCCAAAACTGAGCTGTCTGAGAGAAATTCTACAGAACACAAATAGAGTGTCATTTTATGGATTCCTTATGGCCCTAGCAAAGAATGATAGTGTCAATTCCGGCATTGGTGTTCTTCCAGCCAAAGCATCCATCATGGATGACACAGAACAAGATCATGCTCCGTAAGTTTAAGAAAATTTTTCAGTTGAAAATTTTAATGTATTTTTCTTCATGCTAATGAAATCTAACAAGATGTAGGAATGGGGGCCCAGACAATGATATGATGTATCTCTTCAAATTATTAAGACTTGGTATTGATATGTATTGTAGAGGTGATCACTGAAATTATGAACTTCTGACATGTCACGAAGATTTACATGGATATGTGTCACAGTGTGTGTGTGCGTGCGCATTATGTGTCTATCTTGCTACCTATGTCAATATATGTATGATCTACTTGTATAATTATACACTATCGTTGCCTTTCATTGGGCAAAGCAACAAGCCAGACTCAGCTATCACAACCACAGAACAGTTTGAAGTGAAACTATCCCTGCCCTGTTTAGGCATTTCAGTTAGCCACAGGTTCCACAATCAATTTGAATGCATTGAATCTTCAGTAAAATTTGGGTGTTAAAATTTTGTAGTCAGCAGGGTTTTTCAAATATAACATATATATGTACTGTGGAATTTGATTGAGTGTCCGGTTTGCCTTGCAGAGCTCGACGAGTCTACATGTTGCTTATCATTAGAAAAGTAAACATTCGCAACAAATTGGGTCTTTGGTGTTAGATTACAGCGCGCAGCGAACGTTTTCCATACACTGTCTAGTCTACAAGCACGACAGTCTTTTCAGCATGCCACCCACAACAAGCTTGGCACTGCACTATAGCACATCATCAAAGTTTTCTTTCAGCTATTTATGTACTTTGATTTGGGAAATACAACTCTGACAAAACTCACTGGCATTTTTTTCGAGTGTTGGATCTATATCTCGAGGAAAGTCCTCAACATCAACTGGACTGACTCTGGGCGTTCAGTTGAACATTGCTTCAGCAAGGTGAAGAAAATTTTTGAAGACAGAGAGATATCGCCGTCTCCTCCATGCTAACTTGCCGTGTATGATGCCATCCGAGAAATAACGTGCCAAAATACAGTGAATTATTTCAGAAACACTGGGTGTGCTATTTAATGGCACAAAATGCACTGTGTTGATTGAAAATTGCACTTGCACGTGTAAAATCAACGCTTTTTAGTCCCCACGGACACCGTCCGGGGGGACTTATAGGTTTGGTCATGTCCGTGCGT
>LD350863.1:23706-38577 GCA_001465055.1 Ptychodera flava
CAGTGTCCGTAGTACGCTTATCGTGTTCAAGTACTGCATCTTTATCGACGCTCGTCTTCTCAGCATGATTCCGATCGTTTCGTGGAATCGCCTCCGATCGATGCGAAGAAACTCGCAAGGTTCGACGGTGTAAACGGTAGCCGGGGAAGGCAGGTCCTTGTCCGGTCCCTCCGGTGACACCAGGGCCAGATACTCCCCCGTGGTGTGGGGATAGACAACGTTCGTGTCGTGGGCATTGAAGGCCGAAGGAGTCTTAGGGTCATAGGTTACTTCAACCACGCCGCTGAGGATGTACAAACAGGAAAACCTGTCTTCATGGGGCAGTTTCTCAATATACTGGAATGCGTCGTATTTTTCAAGCGTCACGACGTGGGCCAGGCATTCGGCAACGTACTGTTGTCCCTTGTGTATGAACGTCAATCCCTCAACTATGAATTTCATGTGCAGAAACTCGTGGTTGCTGAGGCTGTAGTTCGCCATCGCGCACTCTTCATCCGACATCACATACTCTCGGTTGCGTTCCATGATCTTCTTCGCCTCCTTGGTGATGACGATGTGCGACTTTGCCGAGTACAACCTCTTGTTGAACACCGGCGGGAGGTCGGACTTCTCCCTGTTTTCGTGTCGCTCCCTCTCGCGTCTCCTCGTCTCCTCCGTCTCCCGAAGGAACCGATCCCGCTCGCGGGCTTGCTTGATGACGGTGTGCATCCTCTACAGTGCGCCGTCTCTACGACAACCGATGTTCAGCACACATCACTCAGTGAAAATTTACAGCTCATCGCTCGCTCGCTCTCAATCCGAACCATGCAGATATACTGTAAAATCGAATGTGGTTAGAATGCCAAAGGTGCAGAGGTCTTCAAACACAACACGGTTTAGTCCTGTCGTGAACAAAGTGACCTCAATACTACAAATTCACAGAGTATGGTAAAACGCAACACTGTGAAGAATCCAGCGCTATAATAAAGCCACTGTCGGCAGTCTCCACGCCAATTACCTAACCTTCACACAGTGCTCCCCGTTCCGCTCCTACATATGCGTAACATTAATTCGAATCACGCGAGGTATATGAAATATTTTTCCCGGCCTCGACGACGTGGCAGAGCCCACGGGAGTTAAAATACAATGCCAAGCCCTCGCTTCGATGTCGTCCGGGAGAAGCACCGATTCCAGTCACGTGTCCATTTCAACACAATGAAATTGACAAGATAGATCATCCATCACATGATGTTGCCATGTAGAGGCGTCGCATTTATCAGTGAAATTTAATTCCTCACCCAGACAGGTTTTTTTTTCCTCGCCGGTCACTGCAATTCTTTATGCCAAGCAAATGTTATTGATGGTAATTCAGGTGTTAACAGCCGACAGGCTCGTCGTACCTTATGCCTCTGCTAAAACAAACTCCGGTCATGCGTCTCGTGTCGAGCTTTCAACATAGCAGTCGACATAGCGGGCATGCTGGGTAGCGGTGGTGCCATTCCATATAACGTATCTGAATTAATGTAAATGAGGAAACAGAAATTGAAATTAGCAATGCGTGCAGAGAGGATAGCCCTGGGAGCTCGGGGTCAAATTACATTAACCAGAATATGTGTATTGAGAGTGGCACAGTGGAAAATACTCAAAGTTTGACATGATATTTTTATGAACACTGAGTTCGAACAAAGAACAAAATAGCGACATAGTATATCCAAGTACACGTGTTCTGTGACGTGTATGATGATAGAGCAAGTACACGCATCGCTGGCGGTGTTGGTCTAGCTGTTTAGGCCCAATGTGCTCAAGTTAACTGATTACCGTCGCGTACTGACCTACACATTGATAGTACGGTTAGGTCACCATGCTTGATGGCCCAAGAATTGTACACCTCGGCTCTCTAATTTTTGTCTTGAGTTTGTAGAAACCTGTTTTCTTCTTCACTTATGACAGCATACGAGCATGCATAATGTACTTGTACGCAGATAGATAGATAGACAGACAGACAGATAGATAGATAGATAGATAGATAGATACATACATACATACATACATACATACATACATACATACATACATACATACACACACACATACATACATACATACATACATACATACATACATACATACATACATACATACATACACACATACATACATACATACATACATACATACACACATACATACATAGTATTTGCATAAATAATCAGAGATGATTTGAAAAAGTCCATTGTCATCGGTATGAATAGATTACAGCGGATCTCCTCTATCTGGTGTTCATTAAATTCTAGATTGACAATGGAGATACTACCCGCAAGTTGTTTTTAACATTGCACACTCATTGATTCGGTTTGCAGTTCTGCAGAAACGTTACAGGGAGCTCGCGACAGTACATTCGCAACGTCGTCATGGACATTCTCAAGCTTACGTGTCCTTGTGACTGACGTTTAATTACGTGAAAGGGAAATTCATGCAACTTTTCATTTAGAGATTTCATGGATTTCAACATTTGCAGACGATTTTGTTTGAGGGATTCAATTACGTGTGATATATGCTTAAATTCACAAACATATACTGGTATGTATGTATGTATGTATGTATGTATGTATGTATGTATGTATGTATGTATGTATGTATGTATGTATGTATGTATGTATGTATGTATGTATGTATGTATCTATGTATCTATGTATCTATGTATCTATCTACCTATGTGACTATGTGTCTATGTATGTATCTATGTATGTAATTATGTATGTATGTATGTATGTATGTATCTATGTATGTATATATCTATGTATCTATGTATCTGTCTATCAATCTATCTATCAATCAATCTATCTATCTATCTATCTATCTATCTATCTATCTATCTATCTATCTATCTATCTTTCTATCTATCTATCTATCTATCTATCTATCTATCTATCTATCTATCTATCTATCTATCTATCTATCTAGCTATCTATCTATCTACCTACCTACCTACGTACCTACCTACATACCTACCTACCTAGCCAGCTAGCTATGTACTTAGCTACCTATCTATACCTACTGTCTCGGTCTTTACGTTTCTGTATTTGTCGACGTGTGTCCGTCGCTCTACTTACCTGTCTGATAAGCAAGCAGCATGTACAGTATCATTCTGTTGGTTAGTTTTTCAGAAATAACGTGCAGTATCTGTTTTCACTATCAGTCACGTATCTGTCCATCAATACTTTCTAGCTTCAAATTTTATCTATTACGGCCCTACACCTGTGATTACAGCAGGCCTAATCTCTGCCTGTCTGTTCTTCACTTAAGTCTTTGCGGTAATTCAGACCCGGGGACCACAATAGAGAAATATGATGGAATGACCAGGTGCAGTTTAAAACAATGTGCTAGACTCGGTGATGTGTTTACCGTTAATTGTGTTCCGAGTTCTATAAGCAGCACCCGTTATGGAAATGAATACCATCACAAATCTGATTTCGCGGTGAAATAATCGTAACCATGGCAATGCGATTAATCAACAACCAACTCGTGTCACACTCATTAAGTTCCGAAGATCAAATTTGCATGTAATGACATTTATTGCGATTCTCGAGTTTCTATTATTAGATTCCAATTATTAAGAAACGCACATTCTCTTGATAAACACGAGCTAATATAAACACTCTTTTGCGGCAGTATTTGATTGATAGGTGTACAAAATATGATACTATTTATTGTGTAGGCGTAATTTCAGTTTCGTTTCAGAAAGAAGATGACACAGGTAATTTCTGAAACGGCAAAAATAGGATCACAATAAAGACATAGCATTGTTGACGATCGTTGCAACTCGCAGTGCGACAAAACAGAAATATCGAAATGTGCGTCTTGTTTCAAACCATCAAGGCATCTGAAATAGACAAGCACTGGAATTTTTTATCCAGAAGTGGTGACTCACCTCTTAACGAAGCCGTGAAATGAACACATGTCACATCAGTATACACAAAGGTAAATATTTCTCGTTTTGTTTCGACGACGTGTCATCGATGAATTGAGAAAGCCGGTTCGTGCCACCTCTTACGTGAAACTGACATGTCTCTGTCTTTGACAATGCGCTAAATGGGGATAATAACTGTATTACTATCATCAGGGCCACATCGGGTCAAGTTTATGTTACACTCCCCGTTGTTCTTTTACAATTGGTGTGCTTGCCGAGTCGTTCAACATATTACGCGTGATAGAAATTGTATGTTGCCCGATCGATTTTTTGAAAACTCAAGTGTTTTATTGTGTGAATACAGTGTAACGAACGGACGACACTACAATTAAAATAAGTCTGTTGAGCAAATTGGTTTTGAAAAAATTCAATTTCTGAACATCATCGAACGACGTTGCTCATAGAACTACAATGAACACAGTATATGTTAGTGGCGAGAATTATCCCGTCTTCAGCCGTTGAACGTAAATATCACTTCGCATGGCCCCGCATCCATGATCATGCATTCACTGTTTCATGTGAACCTAGTACACTGAAAACATTATAAAAGTGTAAATTTTAACGTACAGAATTTTATAATTCATCCACTAAGGTATCCTAATCAAAGGACAGTTGAGGGTTTAAGCGGAAATCTCTACGATTTTTGCTTTCGTGTGCGTCGTCACGCCGCTGGATTCAAAGCCCATTAGTTATTCTGACCGTGAAAGTCACTACTAAAGCGACACTCATTAAATTTGACATTGATGCCTGGTGTTGCCAAGGATACCAGCTGCGTTTGATACTCGCTGTTGCTATGGATGCGCGCTGTTTTACCTTTGCAGTCACGTGTTAACAAGACAAGCGCTATCTCCGGGTGAGAATAATCCCACTCTCGTGATATACAAAATGTGTTTTTTTTTCTTCTACAAGGTTCAAATAGTATAATGAATGGTAATTAGCACAATTAAATGATTAAATATTAATATTTGCCATGGAGTTTGCTTTTTATCGTTATTTACGTTCTCAATATCAATTGTACTTTCAGAGGCTTTGGAAAGAAGTATCGAAATAATGAACGCGTACAATGCGTAAGCACTCGGCTTGGGGTTTGTTGACAAGTAATATCATTGACGTACACTATAAGCTTACCAATACATGTAATATTCAACAATTTGACAAGGAATAACGCCAGCTGGAGTTCGGAAAATGTCAACAATACTAGAAATTTCACATGTGGCAGAGCTAATGTCCTGCGGCTTACAGTATGGGTATCCTGAGATTGACACAGGGCAGGAACGTATTGGTGCAAATGTGTTTAACCCTTTGAGCGCCAAAGTCAGTTTCAGTTTTTGTCGCCTATACCTTACTCAATTTTTTGCCAAAATTTTGATAAAAAACAGTAGCCGATGAAATGTCATGTCCATTTGATTCAAAATTATCGAATACATTTCAGAAAAAATCATAAATATTGGTAAAATGTTGCACTAAATTTTTTGGTGGGAAAAATTCCAGTACTCAAAGGGTTAAGTAAACTAATAACATTGTTACTCTACAACTAGGCAACAAACTACACAACAAATATAAACTTAGTCAACACAACATGTCCTTCACATTTCTCTAAGGCTTTCATTATCGTTTCATCCGAATTTTTTTTCCTTTGTAAACAAAAAGTAGTCGCGTCTTTGACACTCCATGCAATGGGTGACGTTGAATAGAATAACGGTCGAAAATACCCCCAGTTCTTATTTATAGTATATGACGTCATATATTTGCCAGGTGTTGTTCGATCATCATGTTTATGCTCTTTGTTATTTGGAATAATCAAAAATACAGTTAACACGTATACGTAAGAAACCACATCAAAGCATGTAAAAAATAAATGATAAATAATAAAACAAAGAAACAAATAAATAAAATTCTTTCAAGATTTGGTGATAGGCATATTGTTTTGCATTTCTTGTTTTCTGTCTACGAGTAATTATTTCATCAATTAGTCAGTTAATTATCTTCGTTTACGGTAATGATAAGGCCAATGAGAGTCAAGGTCACTACTCATGCGGCTTGTTTCTCTGTTGGATGGGAGACGCCGTTGTGCTCAAGTTCGTGTTATTCATTTCATAGAAACAGTCAAGTGTTGTCTCAATTGTACATCCGATATGTTAATCAGAAACGTTCAAAGTCAAGGGCAAGTTCGAAAGTGGAGCACTGACAAAAATACCTTTATATACGTGATGTTTTTGGAAAAAATGTTTTAACCGAAACCTCAGGCGACAGCTCAGTGGCAGTTCGTCTGAGACAGAAGGGATAATGACCAGATATGCGAAAATAAATGCAGATCAATTAGTCTAAACTTCAAACTTCACCTCATGCGAGAACGAAAGAGCACGGTCAATGTCAATGAGGTAAAACATCAAGCTTTGATAGGTGAATCATGACTGCATGTTAAAATACACAAACTGCATGCGATAGCCTTGACCACCTGAGTACGTGTCGGACCAGCCTGCAACACGAAGAAACATGAAACGAAAAGTTTATCTAGGTATGTATGAACATTAAAAAACCGAAATACACTTACTGTTTTTCTGGCATTTGTTCAAACTAGGATTTCTTGTACAAGTAGTGTTTGTGGGTGTCTTTTCAAGTTGGACTTCGTAGCTACAGCCTGCCTGTATTTCTCTCAGAGTTACGGTTTGAAAATCAGAATTAAGTGCGCCCTCCGCGTCCACTTGCTTTACGCTCTCAACTGGGCTTCGTACTATGTCCACGAAGATATTACCCGGAAACCGTCACTTTTCCCGAATTGTACAACACAAGCGCCGTTACTGAAGAGCCACGATGGGAGTGAACTGGTCACAGATCTTGACTATACTGTTACTGCTGCAATCCGATCCAGCCTCGCTGAAATTCCCCCGATTCCCCCACTCAAACGCCTTAACTGTTCCGTTTAGACAAAAAATCGGCCCGAATCACAGGTGTTTCAGTAATGTGTTTGCTTAGCTCTATTTGTAATTCTCTGCTAAAGTTTGTCCATATCACTGTCACCATTTGAGCAGCAATCACGCCCTGGCCCGACCTTAAAATTTCTCCACCGACAAACGCGTTCAGCTTCCCTCAACCAAAAAGATAAATGCTAAAATGATGGCAATGAAGTCTTATTTTAAACCGGTGATTAAATTCGCAACGGAAATATTTGTCAGACTCAGCGTGGTTATGTTCCATGATTGGTTCAACCTTACATACTGTTGTTTAACTCGTTTAAGCGATGTTGTACGCTCAGAAATATTTAATTGAGGAAAAGTACGCCTATAAAGTGTGTCAGCCGCTATCAACCCCTGCTACCAATATACATAAATATAATACACACACACACACACACACACACACACACACACACACACACACTCTCTCTCTCTCTCTCTCTCTCTCTCACACACACACACACACACACACACACACCCACACACACACACACAATATTAGACAAGCAATCGCTGATAAGCAAGGAAGGGTACCATGTAGAAGTTATATGTTCGAGTGCAACCCACTTCATGTCAAATGGAGCGCGTAAAATCCGAGGAAAAACTGTGATTGGACAATGGGGGTATACATCCACAGGTAGTCCGCAGAGTTTACACGGCTATTGATGTCAAGAGCGTGTTTTCCCGTCTGAATAAAAGGACATTCCGTCGTGTCTGGGTACGGCAAGGGTAATTGATGGCTTCAATCGTCAATTCCAAGTGCCTCCGTGATATTGCATTCCACCAAACCTACAAAAAACGGGGCAACCCGTATCGTCTGAAGTCGATGGCGCGCTAAATCACAGAGACCACACATACTGAGGAAATTGTTACCGTTCGAGCATTCCAGAAACGGGTCATACGCGTGAAGAAGTCGGGACCGCGATGCTTTCCCATGAAATGTAAGATCACACCTATGCTTGCATAGAGTACCAGTGATTCATCCGAAGGGTAACATTTAACACAAAATGACGAAGATTCTAAACTAATAACTTCGTCATAATTTGGACAAATCTGGAACCTAATGCTATGGATTTTATTCAGTTTTCTTTGAAATCTCATATATATATATATATATATATATATATATATATATATATATATATATATATATATATATATATATATATATATTATTTATAATAAAAACAATATATTTTACAAAAACACAATAATACTACTTGTATCCTGTAAAATATATATATATTATATATATATATATATATATATATATATATATATATATATATATATCGTTTTGAACGTAAGACAGGTAGTTTCTGATTTTTGTGACCAACAATTGTTAAATGCCGCTAACTTGTGTATCTCGTATGAAAATACGCTATTCAGAGCAAGTTCCCAAACAGCAAACGACATATCCGATTAAATAAGACTAGATTCATTAAGACGTAATTGTCAATTGGGGATGTTGATCAGAGACAAGGATGAGACAAGGATAGTTACTTCATTTTGGTTAATTTTGTCGTTGTGGTAAAATCGTCAGACGGTGCGATTAGAGAATGTCTTCCTATCTTCGGATATTTGCACCAAAAACAGTGTTCGTTTGTCACGCTAAAACTCATACATGTTTGACTCCTGTCGTGACCAGACAGGTGGATATTCCCACATCACAGGTGACGGCAAAAAGTTTAAAAATATGAATGAAACAGAGACTGTAAAGGGAAGCAGCTTGAGTTGATCGTATACTGCAGGGACAATGACGAATATAGTACATTGACATATCATAAGTCACAATCTTTACGCGTACTTGCACGGACACTGTTTTGGAACGGATTGAATAATAGCAGAGAATTTATTTCGTAGTACGCGATTTTCGTCTTTCTTGTTTGTTGGTATTAACACGAGTCTTTGGTACACACTGTAAGCCAATTTCATATCAGACTTGTAAAATTGTTGCAGTGCTTTGATATGATATTTGGACTCCTTGATGTATATCTTCACTGCAATTACATTCTCGTTGACAACGTCACAGGTCGCGCGCCATGTGGGCAGATTCATTCTTTGGAAACGAGGCTGCAGACGATAAAATTTCACAACATTCATGCGCTGTCTCGTCAACGCGGGAATTCGTTTTTGTGGGTCACATATGCTACGGTGTTTTAATGAATAGCATTCCAGCAACCGAATCACTATCTGGGAACAGTGCTGATAAATTCTGCATATTGTATATGTGGCGCAAATGCGATGTCAAAATTTACCAATAAATTATCTGTCGAAGTGTGTCAGTATTGTGGTATCCTTGGATACAGTTCAAAGCACTCAAGTCGAGTTTGCTGACTTGAGCGGCTGGTCAAAACGATACCTTTATTGTCATTTCGGTGGCAGATTTCCGTAAAAAAATCTTTAACATCTGGGCTCATTGATGGTTATCTCATGAAAATTAATTTGATTTTTGACATCACAAAATATGCGATACCGTCTGTGCCATCCTACAAGAGCGCCTAACGCCCAGTCACGAAACATTTTCATCTGAATTTACTGTATATGGGACCATGCTGGGTGCCGTCCCTTTAACTTGAGCTTGTAGTTTTATTCTTCAAAGACGTTAGGTTTTTCCCATTTCCCCAAGATTTCATGCACCATTAAAGAACTCAATTTACTGTGCTGGTATAAATGAACAAACGACAAGAACAGAATTACAGTAGCTATCATTTTTAATCATAGTATTTCCCGCGTCACTCCTGTGGCAGTACATATGTCATGTCTGAGATAAAAATTAGTCCTTTTAATCGCTTTTCTCTTCACCGGCCCTCTCCATACCCCCGGTAACCACTGCACAACAGAGATAAAGTTTGGTCCGAATTCCTTACCGGGGCGAAGATTTGTGCGAGGGGAATCGTGAGTAATTGATGACAATACCCAAAAAATTATAGCAAGGGTTTGTATTGTATACTGGTAAAGGAGATTGTTCCGAACGAGCTGAATGAGTTAAGCAGTAATTCAACTCCCTCATTTTGAAGTTAAAGTTCCAGTGGAATAGACCAGCCATTCTGGCATCTCTAAAAAAATTAAGCAGTCATGAACAACCAGGTACAATGCATTACCCTAACTCCTCACTTCGAAATTCAATTTTTCTTGTAAGCGATGATCAGTTCCTATGTGACATTTCCATCTTCATTCTGCTGTGTGGGTCAAGTCCAGCCACTCAACCAGACCAGCATGGAGAGGCACGACTGAGCAACGATCTCAGAATGCATGGCTGTAGTGGACGCTATTGCAGATAGTGCCCTCAGTGTCACAAGAGCAAGGCAATTTCGGTATAACTTCATTTGTGATATGACAAAGGAAGGTTCCTATGGGTGCTATGATTCAAAAAATAAATTTTCAAAAACTATCTCACATATGTGCTCAATTTGTAGATGTTGTTGATGAAAAAAGAGGTAGCAGTTGGTAAAATTTATGAAGTTCCAAACTCCATGAATTTATGCATTTTTCATACATTTTTTAAATTTAGAATTCTTAGTGCAGGCAAAAGTGTTTTAAGTACTTTTTTATCATGGAATTTTTCCACAAATAATAAAATGATATTACTTGAAATATCTAGTCATCTTTACAAGATTTTGAGATGAAATGTACTCATATTTGAGATTGGATGTGTTTAAAGCGACAATGCTGAAATATTATTTCAGTCTTTGGGGTTGAAAAATGTTTCAATACTAACATGGATGATCATCATGATATGTATAGCTTTAGAGTTAATTGAACACATGGTTGTTGGATTTTTTATCCCTTATTTTCTCCCTTCTTTTCTATTGAAAATATGCACAGTAAACATATTAGAATGTAAGCACCTGTCAACAACATTTTTAGTAAATGTGGATACTCATTATCTCACAGTATCGTGACAATTCATTTGCCAACGAGGAATCTTTGTCCCACGTCACAATTCCTTCGCCTGACTTGTTCTGAATACATCCTTTGAAATGAAGTAACATATATGATAAAGTGCTCCCTTTTCTCGAATGCACGCCGATTTGCATATTCATGAGAAACTCTGACATCACTTTCTATCCAAGAAGCTTGATTCTACAGGTTTTCACTACTTCCTACTACCTGGTATTGCTTCTGGAGAGCCGCCGCCTCCTCCGAGTGGTGCCCCCCCTCCTCTCACCCCACTCCTCATCCTCATTACCCTCCTCCCTCTGCACCCTCACTGATTCTCCAGTGTTCCTCCTCACTGTTGTCCTCCTCCCCCTCTTCTCCGACTTCACATAAGCCTCTTTCTCCTGCCCCTCTTCAGGCACTGTCCTATCCAGTCTGTAGAGATAACACACAAACTTCCTGGAGGGATATTTGACGATGTGGATGATAATATCCAGGTCTACACACACTGTGTGGTCACAATTCTGCAATGGATTATAATGGGAAAGGTGAACTATGTCTACAGAAAAATATCTACAACCTCTGCATACATAAAGGTAATGACTTAATCACTTACAGTGAAAGATTGGTATAGATTTTTCTTCAATTAGGTAGTCATTTTCTTATGGAGGAATTTGGTAAGAAAAGCATCACATACATGTATAAACAATGCAAATAATGTATGTATGCCATTCTTAAGAAGACAAAGATTTGTCGCTTGAGGGCGCTCTCACACAGACACATAGAAAACTACATGACATTTTGAGAGACTCACAGACAGACCCTTAGGCATGCATATAGAGATAACATAAATTTATTGCTTAACAATGGCAGATTTATACAAGATGCACAACAAAATTGGAATCAGAAGAAATTGGAACAAAGATTCGGAATAAGAGAAATTTGAACAAATATTTTATTTACCTCCTCCCATGGCTCCTCCAATGGAATCTCCTTCAGGTGTTGACCTGTCATGTTGTCATAGAAACACACGTATCCCCTGATAGTTTCATCGTCAAAGTTCAGCGCTGTCACTCCTATGATGTCAAGGTCATTCTCATAGTCAACACTCTGGATTGTCTGCAGTGTAGAGACATGAATATGGTTGAAATTCCCCAAGATACACAACTTGGGATTGAAATTCAACAGATTTTCAATCTGGACTAACTTTTTAGATATTGAGTTACAGTTGCAAAAATGTACAACTTCAGCCTGAGGGACAATTCTGACCACCAGCAAAACTATCAACCCAGGGTGGAAAATTCAGTAATTTCCCGATTGATAATAAAGGATGCTCTGTTTGTGTTTGTTGAAACAAATAAAACTCTTAAATGGCAACGAAGAATGTATATCAATCATTTCTGCTTTCAATGAGCCATCATTTCTGAATCAATTACCTCATATTCAGGATCCACGCTGACGTCATAAATCCTTTTCTTGACAAGTCTTCCTGATGATGTTAGTGTCATGCCATCGATGGAGCCATTTTCTGTTGGAGCCGGTCTCCATGACGACTTGATTTCAAAACACTGCTGTACCTCTGTTTCTCCAGAACCATGAGCTTCTGTTCGTAGAATCCTGAAAAGATGAAAGTGTATCTCTGAGTAGCCTTGGAGATCAAATTATCAATTGTTTCAGAAAAACCTACTATATGTGGAACTTTATATATCTGAACTTACAACTGAAGCAGCTGCTCTACCGGGAAAGGAATACCTTTGATCATAATTGCAAATTTGTTACTAAATATAGTATCATGTGACACTGTGCGATATTGGCTGTCCCCTGTGCATCTGTATTTGTTCTTGCTGCTTTTGGTCTGATCCTTTGACATGTCTGTATTTATAATTCCACCAGCTGTAGATGCTGTACAATAGTTGAGAAAGTGAGCTAGCGTCTGAATAGATAAGTCTTGAAAGCGTTGAAAAGATGTTAATACGATGATGGTTGATATACAATGGAGTTTGCAATAGATCTGGGTACCTGAGTGAGTTTGGTCCAATGTGAAGAATTCTGCCCGAGTCGTCAGGATGAAATAGGCACTTGTCGGGTTCAACACTGAGACTGTCAAAGTCAAGGACACCATTTATTGCCTTGGAGGTCAAGATGAAAATAGTTTGTTGTGTGATAAGTCAATAACATATTCAGCAGCAAGCAAGAACATGAATATTATCATTTTTTATGAAACTAGAAAGTTATTCCTGTGAAAGAATCCAGCCCTGTACATTGCCTATATCTGCTACAGCAAATACTTTGTTCAAGGACACATTGCTGCGGTGCATTTTATTTATTTATTTATTTATTTATTTACCTATTTATCAAGATGTGAAGTAAACATTAAAAGTCTACAGAGCATTGCGTCACTGAAGCATGTGCAAATCACCTGTACAAAGTCAATCCCACACCACATAACGGGCAGAAAGAAAAGCTGATGTCAAATGTACAACAATAGAAAGTACATTGTATAAAATATAATACAATAAAATAAAAAAATACGCTATTGGTTTCATAACTACTGAGTACTCAGAGTGTGTAGGATCATACTTGAGATGGTAGAAACTATGGTGAATGCATTTACCTCCATGCTAGTTTATACTAAAATCATCGTTAATTGTGAAAACTTATGTAAAACTTGTAAGAATATAGTCACAAACGAAAAGTACCTTCCACTATGCTGGTAAAAAAGCACTTATCACCATATTATGATCAACCTACACCAAGTACATCATAATTCATTGCAAAATATTATTATTTTTTCCCTTTCTGTCAGAACCCACATAAAAGATGACTGACCTGTTTTTCTGTTGCATAGCAATGGACAAGGAAACTACCCCTGTCTCTCTGTTTGTATGGACTAGTGATGTAATGCCATGGAAACCCACCAATTTGTAATGAGTGGCATTGAACTTGGAACAAAGCTGGTGGACATGCTAAAAAAAAAGTTAAAGACAGCACACACCATTGGTCATCATTTATGAGAAATGAAGATACTATTTTTCGCTGCGCCTTGTGGTTAGAATCAGCAGGCAACTTACAGATCTACATTCGCAACATTCAAGCCACATTTGCCAGACTGATAAGTTGGTACGTCAAAATTTGAAGAGATGGTCCTTTATAATAGCCATTTCCCTGAAATTTTGTGCAAAGATGCTAACTGTCATGAAATCAAAATTGCTATTTCAACAAACTTCTGAATTAACTTCATGTAAAAACTTCTTCTATTGAAAAAGAAAACAACATTCATGTAAATACAAACTTTGTCATATTTTTGTTATCAGCGGCGGTATCTTACATTTACATGACAACAATGACAACAAGTAGCTTTCCAACTCTTTTCTCCGCTTGACGAAATACATGTACACTCAGGTTAAGGTTGGCGACAAGTTATGCATAAATTAATATTTGCTAGACAGACAACAGAGCAGACTGAAAGACCCCTAGCTTGAGGGACCTCTCTAGTATAGACAGCGCCCTCATGTGACGGATCTTTCAGTCTAGTGTCACAGGGCTGAACTCTCTTACCCCTGAGTTTGATGCTGCATGGAACACCTAAGGGAGGCGATCCCACAATGCCTTGCAGTCCCTCACACTGCTTGCCCAGCCTTGCATGTAGATGTGTATGCTGTGGGATAAAACAGGGACTGTTTACTTCTGGCTCTGCACTTGTATTCTTCCACCCCTCCCAAGTTTACATTTTAAGGATATCAAATTTGTTGATGTAATAAGTGACAGTAACGTAAAATCTTGGTTACCAGAGGATTAATAAATAACATACATTAAAACTTTCTTCAAGTTCATCATTTCACTTATTGGTGGTCTTACTTCTGTTTGCACACACAATATTGTGAAATTCCCCTTGGATGTACCGGTAGTATGTTACTGATACCTCCATACCTTCAGGGAAATTAGGTTAATATTACAGCTATGCCATAAGACATTTAGAACACAGTTCTAGGGAAACAAACCAGAGCCCAGAGAGGTCAAAGCACTCTACAGTACTGAAAAGGCCACTCGTTGCAGTTAAGCTGTAAAATAGACATTTATGGG
>LD350863.1:49081-68086 GCA_001465055.1 Ptychodera flava
AGTTTGCAGCAATGTTGCGGCAAGGAGTTTGCTGCAAATATGCAGCAAGTTCACAAGAAACCTAATTTGCATCTGAAAAATGAACCACCCGCATATTTGCCGCAAACAGTTTGCTGCAAATTTACTGCAAAGCTTGCGGCAAATTTGCAGTAACAGTTTGCGGGAGGCCTAAAATTTCGGTAAGGGCAGTGCTTTGGCTTAAAAAAAGATATGTGTGTCTGCTGACCTAATACATTCTATTGAAAATGAAATGATTTTAAAACATAATGCCGTCTTTAAAATCAATTATAATTCTCACAATGTTTGCCACTAATTGCTACGGATCAAAGCAAACAAAAATTAATTCTCCACTCTGAACCAACATATAAGTGTACTGTTGAGAGTTTGAACAACTACACAGTACAAACTTTTACCGACAGTGTAAAGTCTTAACATGCCTTAATTGTCTGTTTTCATATAATATTAAATAATAATATAGTAGGATTATCGATATTTATTTTTTTCAGATCTGTGTGAAGAGGGGAGAAATTCATGCTGTACATGTGAAGACTCCATTAAGAGACTGTAGACCAACTTCTGTGTAGAAATGATTTTCTCAAGGACACGACAAGTCACTGATTGCTTCAGACTGTGTCATAAATTCACTCAAGTACGAAAACTTTCCACAACGACAAAACTCAGACAGGGACGCTATGGATGGCACAGAGCACTCGCAAGCTGCAGTAACACGGGACTTGCTGTCCCGACTTTGCCAAATGTTGTCCTTCCACACAGAAGTCTACAGACGTCAAATCAGAGCTTGTCAGATGTAGAGTTGACAGCAGTGAGATACGGAGTGGAGAGAGGAAATTACAGTGAATTGACCGATGCCGACGTCAAATTCTTCCAAGACATGATGCCCTCCAGAGTAATCACTGATGAAGATGACCTTGCTGGTAATAACAGAGACTGGTTGAGAATGTGCAGAGGTTTGTTTAATAGTTTGTTAGTCACTTTCTCATCTCTACAGTCCCCTCACACTGCCTCACGCCCATACCAACATTGTCATGTGACGTTTCAATCTTTCTAATGTCAACAGTGGGATAAACCAGGACAGAGTTTCCCTATTGCTGTTTACCCATAAAGGCAATTGCAAAGAGAACCATTGGATTGTACATTAGTCTATAGACTTGGTTCAAGTCGGTGAATTAAAAAAAAAATAAAATCATTTATAATAGTTTCTCTTGTGTCTCTCCTATTTCGTACAAACCTATCCGGAATTTGGCAGCTCACGCCAGGTTTTCCCAGCTATTGAATGCGTCGAGTTTGAGTCTGCGCAGTAGTGAGTTAGTTTCTGCCAGATTCACCTCTGTGATTCCGGGTGAATCTCCGCTGCATAGCGTTCACTCCACTCATCGCGTTCACCCTACTCATCGCGTCCACTCACGCGCGCGTTTCACATGAAAGCAGAATACAAATCATTGCGTTCACTGCACTCAAACATTCACAAATCACAGACTTGAACCAAGTCTAATTAGTCTACTATTGATGTCAAAAATCAAACATAATTGAATCAATGTAACCACTATCTTAGACTTCAGCATGCTGTGCCAATCTCTCATGAGCATTAGTTACACTAACTTTTATGTCAGATTTCATCAAATCTTCTAATAGATATATTTTTTTTTTGATATTATGGTAATATTTAATTTTATCAAAACCTTTTTTGTGAAAGGGTTAAGGCTAGTCTGTGGGTGATCAATGTGCATACAAAACATACTTCCTAATTTGATATAGGGTGTGGTATCATTGCTAGTATCAAAACTTTTTTTGTGATATTATGGTAATATTTATGACACTGTAGTGGCAGACATACACACAATATGTTTAATACAATATGAACATGTTGATATTTAGTGTATGTTTATATATATATATATATATATATAGATAGATAGATAGATAGATAGATAGATAGACAGATAGATAGATAGATAGATAGATAGATAGATAGATAGATAGATAGATAGATATTCCCATGAAAATTTTTCTTATTTGCTTTGTTTTTGTTTCTTTGGATACCAGTGTTTTTCATGGAGCTGTATAACTTCAAGCCGAAATATTTGGTTCCATCACAGTCCCTCTGGTGATTGAGGAACCGTGGTTGCATGTAGAGAGATATCGAGACAAAAGCCAAAAACAGACAGATAGACGAAGACAGAGACAGGCAAAGACAGACAACACACTGGCAGTCAGAGAAAGATAAATCATGTTATTTCTTTTCTCCACAGGGTCCAGCAAACTGTTGCTGAAACCCAAGACCACGGAGGAAGTGTCCAAGATTTTGTCATACTGTAATGACCGAAATCTGGCCGTTGTACCTCAGGGAGGAAACACTGGGCTGGTTGGGGGCAGTGTTCCTGTCTTTGATGAAATCATCATATCAACTGCCCTGATGAATAACATCATCAGCCTGGATGAACTATCAGGTAAAAAATAAATTGGAAAGTGGTTAAAAAAAAATGAAAATCTGAATTTACAAAAATGACTTTATGTCTTTATGAAATTCTTTATATTCAAAGCCATTTCACAGACATACTTCAACTGATCTAATTCAAATTTCACACATGTGTAATGCACAATCACATATTTTGTATATTGATTTGTTTCACAATAGCTGAAATGAGCGATCTGAATGACCTATGAAAGTTGATTTAAATGTTTGGCAATACAGTATCTGCATAAACTTGCTGGCATAAGCTATGTTCTCTTTATATGTGACCATAGTTCATGAACTATGCTTGATACAAGCAAATAATCAGTAGGGACAGTGTCATTGACAATGACGTGTTGTTTTCATGTGTGAGCAGCAGGATTCCGACCATAGTGTCTTGAAATACCCAGTACTCCGCTGGTCAACGTAACATCGACTGTGTATATGTGTCCTGCATTGTTACTGTAGCATTTGATAATCAAAATCAGGTTAAGACTTGCATGAAAATGCACGTCATACACTGACATGTCATGTTGACAGACCAAATACTGGGTATTTCAAACTGCTGTAGGGAGTAGATTGAGAAACTAGTTTACACACAGAATGTACATACTGACAACATACTGACATACTGACAGTGACGAGCAGTCCCTTTTAGAAATGTGGAAATTTTTGATTTCCAGGTGTGTTGACCTGCCAAGCCGGTTGCGTCTTGGAAAACCTGGATCAGTACGCAGAGGATCGCGGATTCATGATGCCCCTTGACCTGGGAGCTAAGGGAAGCTGTCATATCGGAGGGAACGTCTCGACCAATGCCGGCGGCATCAGATTAGTGAGATATGGTTCATTGCATGGCAGTGTGCTGGGATTGGAAGCAGTGAGTATGCATCAGTTAAAATGTCTTTGAAATATTCCATTGCTGTATCCACCCCAGCACCATGTCTACATGTACCAGTACATCCATGTATCTTTTATCAGTAGTTTAACCCTTTTACCACCACAGTTTGGTATAAACCCCGTGTTCTCAATGGCATAGATGGACCCATGTACTGGGAATAGGGGTGAAAGGGTTAAGGCTAGTCTTTGGGCGATCAATCAGACAATATGCATACAAAACATACTTCCTTAGTTATTTTGCAAAGGATGTGGTATCAAAACTCAATCACTTTTCTGTTATTTGTATGATGCACATGATTTGCTGGTTCAATTAGTAACCTCTTCGGTTACTATTATTTACCATGTCAGGGTGGGACAGTGAATTAATCATTCAGTGAAAACAGTTCTGTAACCGTTTTTGTGAGTGAAATTTCTATGTCAGCTTCAGTAATGTTACTTTTTCCCTACAAATTTTAATAATATTCTGATCTTATCAATTAGTTTGTATTATAAAATCAACTTATATGCTATTCAGCTTTCCCAGCCTTCATTGCATTTTTGGTCAAAGTCTGTCATAGTGGTCACCCTTACAGAGTGGTCACCGCTATATACTGTCTATACTCTATATACTCTATATTCTCTATATATACTGTCTGGCAGTCCCTTTCATCTTGCAATATACATTTTAAAGGCCCTCTTAAGAATAGCCCCCTCTGTTATGTGGTCAGTGGCCACATATGATTGCTCCACTTTGGTACAAAACATGATTATAATGGCCAGCATATCTGACTATGAATGACCTCCGCCAAAAAATGCATAGAGTGAAAGCTAGATATGAGTCTGTCTTGACCAATTTCAAATCTGCATCATAATAGTTTCAGAAATTAAATGAATATATCATATTTTCAAGAAATTTTATATGATATATTCAATTCTATTGAAATTGCTGTTATCTTTTCATGAATTCAACACTCAGCACATCACCTGGACGTACTCTGAAAGTAACGCCACACCCATCCTCTGTAGAAAGGCCACCTCCATATAGTGGTCACTTTTTCTTGGTACCTAGGGTGACTACTGTACTCAGGTTTGACATTATTTACTGGAACCATGTCCAACATGTTTCGAAACAAAAGACATAATAAGGGATGCCTCTTGGTAACTCTTCAGTGCAGAAAGTCAAAATGATAAAAACAAATAAACAGTGAAAATGACTTGCTATCTTCGAGAGTGATATTCATAATGCAGTGAGCAGGTTATGATATCCACGTTAAAGGGACAAAGTCGGCCATTTTTCATGAATTTTGTTTGATGCAAGATACTACTTATATTGTTTGACATGTTGAAAGATACTGAATGAATGGGTGACCATGCATATATTCGACCCCGGTATCAGACAAATTAATTGAAACCATGGCGAAAATGAATTAATGGTCATGACCATTAATTCATTTTCGCCATGGTTTCATGTACCATGAAGTCAGATTATAAGCTACTTACCTGTCCAGTAGCTTTCAATTTGTAAGCAAACACAAAACTCAAATTTCAAAATCACTGCTGTAACAGAGGAAAAAAAATCACAACACATAATTTGCAAATGCTATGTCGACTATTTTGTTTATTTTCCACAAGGTTTTGGCCGATGGCACTGTTGTTGATTGTCTATCACCGATTCGTAAAGACAACACCGGGTACGACTTAAAACAGTTGTTTATTGGCGCTGAGGGAACCCTGGGTATGGTCACTGCGGTGTCTATTCTGTGTCCTAGAAGACCAAAGTCAGTCAATGTTGCATTCCTCGGTAAGTAGACAACAGAGCTCATCATGTTTATAACTTCCAAAATATTTTGCTTTTTACAAGATATACATATTGTGCAGACAGGTCACTCTACAGACTGACAAATTCACATCAATTCGCACAATTTTTTTATAGTAATACATGCCTCAAAATAGAAAGTTTTAAAGTTTTGCTTAAATTTTGCTAAATGAAATATTACGCCATTCTTTTTCATAAAATAAATAAATAAAAATGGGGTCACTGCAAAAAATCTTGAATTAGAGAATCACCTTCACTCAACTTTAATGGTATTTGAAATTCAAAATGGTTTCCATTTTCGGATTGACTTTATAAAGTAACTCTAAATTCACAAATGTAATGATAACAAGATAGTGAACAAACCGTTTACTTCACAGGTTTCAGAATGCGTCTTTGGATCAGGAAAGCATTTTACAAGTTTGAATGTTCTGAACCTGTTCCCACAATGCATCATATACTCTAGTACAAGCATTACATTGCTATTCTGCAGTTAGCTGATCAAATGTTCTCTCGTTCGCTCACATACCAGCACAGCGAAAATCATGACACCAGGATTATAAAGCAAATAGGTGGATGCTCAATGTGTTCCAACAATCTTTTGTGAGCAACCAAGCAGGGACTGCAGTGTACACTTGACAGAGACCTTAGTGATCTTCCTATATCTCACTGTTTCAGGTTGTAACTCCTTTGATGATGTACTGGCAACATTCAGGAATGCCAAGGAGATGTTGGAGGAAGTTCTCTCAGCCTTTGAATTCCTTGACAACACCTGTATGATGGTCAGTGTCACTCATTTTGGCGTCTGTGTTCTTGTAAAGTCTCATTTCAAGATCTTGACATAGATATAGAACATGACTAGTATGCAGTACCTCCGTCAGGAAAACTGAGTTATTTGCAATTGAAGTTATACCTGTAAGATATTTTTCATGACCTATGTTTGAGGCCATGAATGATTTTTCAAGCAAACACAAGCTATAAGTACAAAAAGTTTAAACCAAATCTGATGAATATCAGCGTTTTTGTTGCAATCGGAAGCCTGGTAAATGTTACCAGGGTTCCCCAGTCCTTTTACCGGGGTTCCCCTTGGTATATCAATGCAATCAGATCAGGGGACAGCAGCAATGTTACAGGGATTCCCAAATCATTTACCTATATTCCAGAACCTTTGCAAAAAACACTGAATATACCGGTAATCTCACGTTTGGTGTGGGGAGCAATGATCCCATAACAAAATCCCAAAGCAGATAGACCAAATTCGTCGGTAGTAGATCAGAAAAGAATTGTTAAAGTCTCAGATTCAGAATATAAGTCCCTGAGTTGCATTCTGCCTTAATCATGTATGTTACCCCAATGATTTCTATAACATAGAAAAATACCTACCATGGTTACACCCTTGACATTGACCTACCTGCTGTCCTTCAATATTTGCAGATGTTGAAAAATTACCTTAAGATGACCAACCCTCTGTCGGCAGACTATCCCTTCTATGTCCTCGTTGAGACGTCCGGTTCAAATGCTACTCACGATGAAGAAAAACTGAACGCATTTCTGGAGACTACCATGGCAACAGAGAGTGTTGTTGATGGCACCGTGGCAACAGACATCACCAAGATCAAGGTAAAATGCACTGCAAAAGTTTTAAACCATCATGACTGAGGGTCATGTTACAACACCACACTTCTCACAAAAAGAAGACCTGCACACCGATAGTCATTTTCTGCTGTTGCCTAGGTTACTATGTAACCAAGGTAACATGACCCAGTGTGATTAAATCAGCACAGTCAAGATGTGAACAAAGTCATCCATAAACTAATCACATTGTTGTATATCTACAAAATATTCAAACTGATGTGTATTGATCTTGAAAAGTCTCCCCTGATTGGTCAGCTTCTCTGGCGGCCATTTTTTCAACAAAGTTCCCATCGCAAGTAGCAATAATATTTGATTATGAAAGTACGTCTTCTGAAGCTTTCACAGTTGACTTTCTGTTATCCTTTCAATAGTTTCTGGTTTCTAAAATCAATTTCACATCACACATGAGTATGAAATCTAATAGTAGTCAATAATATCATTAGGACGTAATAGATATCCGAGGACTTTTCGTCTGCCATCTGCTATGACTTTATCAGGGAGAAAAATTGAGAAATAATAATGTCAATCAAAGTTTTGTTATCAAATTGAACAAGTGATATACTTCAAGGCACAAGACTATGGCCTACTGTACAAAATAGCAATTATAAACCAAAACTGCATTATTGCAACAGTTGTTCATGTAGATATTTGCAAGATTTTTAGTCCCCACTTACACCGTCCGGGGGTGACTTATAGGTTTGTCATGTCCATGCGTCCGTTAACGCAGATATCTCAGGGATGCCTGGAGCGATTTCATTCAAACTTGGTACAAGGATTACTTAATATGTCATACATATGCACGTTGATTTGCTTTGTGATATGATCCAATATGGCCGTCATGCGGCCATTTTATTACAATTTTTTTCATGTACGGAGCCATAACTCAGACATGTTTCAAAATTGGTACAAGGGCATTGACTTATGTCATACATATGCAAGTCAATTTTTTTGTGATACGATCCAATATGGCTGCCATGCGGCCATTTTGTTACGATTTTTTCTTATACCGAGCCATAACTCAGGCATATCTCAACCAATTTTATTCAAAGTTGGTACAAGGACATTGACCGATGTCATACATATGCATGTGAATTTGTTTTGTGATATGATCCAATATGGCTTCATGGCAGCCATTTTATTACAATTTTTTCATGTCCTTAGCCAAAACTCGGGCACATCTCGACTGATTTTATGCAAACTTGGTGCAAGGACATTGACCAATGTCATACATATGCACATTGATTTGTTTTGTGATACGATCCAATATGCCACCGTGTGGCCATTTTTTTATGATTTTTTCATGTCCGGAGCCATAACTCAGACATGTATCAAACGAATTTATTCAAAGTTGGTACAAGGACATTGACTTATGTTATACATATGTACGTCGATTTGTTTCACGATATGGTCCAATATGGCCACATGTTGGAAATTTTGTTATGGTTTTTTTCATGTTGAGAGTTGTAATTCTGGTAAATCTCAACTGATTTTATTCAAAGTTGGTACATGGACATTGACTTATATGTCATACATATGCATATTGATTTTTTAGACAGTTAAAATATGGCTGTGTGGTGGCGATTTTGTTACGATTTTCTCATGTACAGAGCCATAACTCAGACATATTTCCACCAGTATCATTCAAAGTTGGTACAAGGACATTGACCTATTTCATACATATACGGTACATGTCAATTTGTTTCTCGGCATGTAGCAGTATCATGTCAATTATTGAAGTTTCGTAATTAGGCTGATATGTCAAGAAATACTGCATCAAATTTCATGAAACTTTGTACAGATGTTAAGCTCACATTGCTATAACAGTGGAAAAGACATTTATCAGTGTCATTTTAATTAATTTGTAATTGCATATGTAATCCACTTTCCTAATTAGAGTGATATATCCACAAATACTTTGTCAAATTTGATAAAACTTTATACAGATGTTGATCTCATAGTGTTGTAAATACTGCATCAAATTTTATGAAATATGGTACATGGTGATAATCTATTAGTGTTAGGATAGTATGCAAAAATGTTTGGCAACATCTTGTCTATTAATTCCTAGTTGACTCATTTAATGACCTTTTTTAATTAGGATGGCGGCCTACAGTGGTTTTATGTTTTCATCACCATGGAACTCATTCTTGGCCATTGAGCGCCATCTGTATCAAAGTATTTTTATCACAGACCTAATTAATGAAGAGGACTCTATCCTCTCTGAGGACTTATAATCAAAGTACCCATTAACAAGTGGGGACTGTGTCATCAACGATGACTTGTTTTCCATGTTTTGTGAACACACAGTGTCAGTGGATTCTAAAATATTTTGAGATAAGGCCAGAGAAAAAAAAAAATCTTGTTCATCGGATTTTTTGGACCAAGTTCCAGGAGCGGCGAGCGAAATTGTTTTTATTTTTTTTTAGGCCGAAGGTAAACGCGGTTCTTTGGCATTTTTGCACAGATGCAGACAAGGCAAGATAATTGTTTCCCTTTTAACCAGAAATATCTCAGACAAGAAACACTGATACTGGTAACTGAATTCAATACTATATTTCCCAACAATAACATATGCCATTACATTCACAATTAGTGTTTGCACAACATATTCTGAGTATTTCAACATTCTCTCAGAATAAAACTGAAATGTACAGCAAATCACTGAAATCCAACAATTCAGTATTGTCCTTTAATATTGTCCTGGTGGGACTTAGCATCTGAGATTTTTCATTTTACTTTGGTTCCATGTTTTGGCCTCTTTTTTTCTCTACACATTTTACACAATGGTCTAACAACATTGTATTGTGATCGGAGTGAAGTTATATAGTCATCATTCAGATCATACTTTAACATTGAAGCAACGATGTGTTTTGTCATTGCCGTAAATTTTTATACTTTCGATGCAATTTTCATTCAATCGGATGCACCGTCCATCTGCTGTCACGATCTTGTTGAACAAATCGCCGAATGTAATATCAGGACAAACACTGAATAGCGTCTTTGGAACTAACTGTTGGCCATCACGTCGAATGATGGCGATCAAATTAATACTCATGATGTGACATGTACTAACCTTTACAAAACGAGGAAATTTCTGGCCAAATCGACCCACTTTGCGTCATGATTTGCCCAATTCAGATGTCACAACAACGTGTTGGCGGTCAACTAAGTCCAAACACGTCGGAAGTCTCATTCAAAATCCCATGCCCGCGAAAACCCGACAAAGTGTAGGGCGCCACCAGCGGCAGTACTAAAAATATTTGTAATGCGGAAGTAAGAATTTGCTGCGATCAAAAAAAAAATTCCAAATATGCCAAAGTAGAAGCGGCGATTCCGATGAACAATTTATTTTTTCTTCCTGGCCTAAAGTAATTGATGCCAGGCATCTGTTAACAACAGCAATACGTCACAAAGTAAACAATTGCACTCACTTACGAGAAACTATCAAGAAAGAAGATGAGAAGAGTCGTAGGTACATCATTTCCCTCCTACCTACCCTAATTTTCAGAGACATGTTACCAGAAACACATTTTTTTTTATTTGGCCTGAACAAATTGTGCTGCTCAAGTAAGGAAAGTTTCTAAATATATTATAGCAATAAAAGACTTTTATTTGATAACGCACAAATACAACTCACACAAAAAACTTAGTCTTTTCTGAAACGGTAACATCACTAGATAAACCATTAAACTCCTCTCAGTCATACTGCTGGTAGTTAGAATTTGATATACTTACAAGTAGTAGTCACCAAATTAAATATTTCCATATTTTAGACTATCTTTTAGGAGCTTAGAAATGCCATTTTTGATGTACATATCTCTTGGTGCCATAAACCAGTAATTTACAAGATTTTGTTTCAAAAAATCTTTCTGTATTGCACAATGCAAAATATTTATTAAACACTAATGCTTTTAGCCTGCACTGTTTACAGAAACAAACAACTTAAAAATGTACAATACATTTCTGAAAAACAAAAAAATGAAATTGTTCAACCCTTCCTCCTACAGGAATGAGGGTGCTTTCCTATAAGTATTTGATGTGACATCGAACTTGTTGTTTACTTGTATGTTTAATTATACCAATACTCAGCAGCGATATAAATTATTCGGACATGTTGACAGACTCCTACCACTCCAAGTAATTTCAAACCAGCTTTGAAAATATTTTGTTCCCCATAATAAAAAATTATGTTGACTATATCTTGCCAGCACCTTCTTTGAGCTATCAGGGCTCATAGCATACAAATTGGCCACGATCCAAAACAGTCAGATGTTTTGACGCACCGGTACAGGTGTGTGCTTAGGTAGTTTGAGATTGTTATCATGATACAGATTCTAAAAGAAGAACATTTGTCACCAACCAATTGTAAATTATAAATAACAAAGTTCCAACAACAATAGCCTGATTTATGAATGTAAAATCTTGTTGTCAAAATGTTGGTGTTATCCAAGTGAACTAAACCAGTGTATGGACTCAAACAGTGTACCGGTATATACCGGTACAATCAACAGTGCACAGTAAGTGAATACCCACAATGCACAATTGATCTGTACACACTGAGATCACTGATTGGACTGAACTGTGCACAGAACAGCTTGGTCTATATTTCAAATTTCTGACAGTATTGTTTTGACGATCATGTCTTTCTTAAATAATTATTTCCCAGTTTGAATAATGAGAAGATCAACCCCTTTTTCATGGAGGAGATAGCAATTTTGTAATTATTT
This sequence comes from Ptychodera flava, assembly GCA_001465055.1. Classification (NCBI taxonomy): domain Eukaryota; kingdom Metazoa; phylum Hemichordata; class Enteropneusta; family Ptychoderidae; genus Ptychodera; species Ptychodera flava. The sequence continues at coordinate 60,606 of LD350863.1, forward strand.
AATATGCCAACAGATATTTTTGACAGCCATAGATAATAGTTTCAAGGAAACTAGGAAAGAATTACAGGTAATTTTTTTAATGGTCATAGAAAAGAAAATTTACATGTCTGACAGATTGTATGATAAGACCATTTCAGTTACCGATCACGTTGCCTTGAAAGTGTACCAATTTTAGCAGCTTAAAAGATACACATTCACTTTGATCTTGAATTTTAAATATAATCGACAATCTTGGAGTATATTTTTAACAAATGATTTTGAAATTAAGTTCAAAGATTCGAATTGTTTGGAAATTAATAAATTGAATTAACCTTTGGCAAACAAATATCTGAGTGCACAAATCAAGGGGAATTGTGGGTAGCATCACTTACTGTGTGGTGCATCAGACAACTTGGCAGAGCACCTGGTGCTACATGTATAATAACATCAAATCTATGATTTCATTTTAACAGACTGATTTGGAAATATTTGATTTGCCATTGCTACCCTGCATTTCATTTGATGGTCAACACTTTCATGTGTAAAAGATATAAATTATGTGTTCCTTTATGGTAGAAGAAGGGGAGAATTTGTACTTTAACACGTGTGAAAACAGATGAAAACTTAACACACTTTATACATTATAATAAAACCATAGTGGCACCTGTGCATACAAGAACAGCCAGGGATATCATTGTACAACGTACATTGTGAGTTAACAAATTCTAGTGAAGGAATTGTGTAAAATTTTCAATGTGAAAACAAAATTAGAAATGAGCAAATGAGTGCAATCCAGCTTTTATCAGTAGGTCCAATCGAAAAGAAAAGAAAAAGGTAAAAAAAGACCACATATATAGTGTTCCAAAGTCTGCTTCTTGTTGGCTGCCTGCAATTTCCTCCTCCTGTGGTATGTGTTCCGATTCGTGCTGGCGCATTTTGATGTGTTTGTTTTCTACTTATCTTACCTGGTGTGTGACACATCGCATTACCTACTGTGTTGCTAAAATTGACCTTTGAATTGTTGACAGATTTACCGTGTGTTTTCCTAGCTTCTGTCATTTCCTTTCTAATTATATCACAGGCAACGTCATTTTGCATATCCTTGAATATCGATTCAAGTTTTTGCAATGATTGCGTGAGAGGCAAATTGCCAACCAGCAGTGAGAAGAAAAAAGCCAATAGGTTATTTGTCGGGCTATCTTTATTACCAAGGCTGTGTATTTGCATGGGTGTCAGCTCAAGGTGGCCTGCAAAGTCCTGCCAATCACTTCTGCCATCACGATTCACATCCAGAACTTCACATAACCTACGCCAAGTGTCTTGTCTTATTTGATTGTCAAGAGGGCTCCAGTCTTCATTCCACTGTCTGTACAAATCAGAGTTGCTCATACCCTGATTCAGCTGGCCGATCTTTGTATTGTGCTTGAAATTAAAAAAAAATGAGTGGTTTAACATTCTAAACATATACCGTAATATCTCTTATGATGAAGAGGGGTAAAGTCCATGTTTCCTTATAAAGTATAGCAGTGATTTGTAAAGGGTATACCATTTTAACCCTTTCACCACCATGGTTTGTCCCAAATCCATTATTTTCTATGGTAAAGTTGGACCTGTAGACAGGGAACTGGAGGTGAAAGGGTTAAGGGAGTTTCCAAGTTCTTACTGCAGTTTCTTAATATATCAACAAAATCATACCAGGGGTCGACAGAATGGATACCTGGATTTTAACCTATGTAAAGCCTCAGTAAAAGCAATGTATAAGTTGCAGGCAGCCAACAAGCACTGTGTAAGGATTTTATAGAAATTACCTTCATTCCACAGTGTACATAATAAACCAGTAGCACAAACACTACCACATTTACATGAATTCACAATAGAGCATAAACATGCGCACAGTGTCCCTCAAATGAAAATTTCAATCAAAAGAGGAGGTGTAATGTAAGTTGTTGAGTTTTAACAGCTGCTTTTTGCTACTGGTCTGTCTTAGATGAGCTCTACGTCTTAGCAATGGTTCATTTATTGACCTCAGTGAAATTTTGAAGCATGGCGGTGATTTTGATATTGACTATTTAGTTGTCAAGTGCATTTCAGCTTCATTTAAATAACAATGATATTTGCAAGTTGATTGGAATTTTAAGAAAACCACCTGATGAAACTGAAGGTTGATACACTGATACAACTGAATAATGCTTATTTGCATATTGAAGGGTTGAAATTACCATTCAATTAATAATGCTCTAGAATTGGATTGAACAGAGCAACATTTTATATACATCATGCATCATGGTAGAATGTTTTTCATACAGGAGTTAAGACCACTGGAAGACAGTAAGCTGTTATGTAAGGTCATTTTTCAAATTTGCATACTTTGGTATTTCCCCAAAAATATTATGTTAGGTACAAAACAGTTTGTGCAAATTATTAGATGTTTCCATTTAATGTCTTCAGTACTAGACATTGAACTCAAACTCTAATGAAAGTAATGAAAATTAGGGTACCCCAAATATGCTGAGCATCATTACACCCTGAACAAAATTTCGACTGCATCTCTGTTGTATGGGGACAACTCACTGCTGTAAAAGCAGTACGGTACCTCTGCAGATCTGCAGTTTTTAATGGCGCATACTAGAAGCTTTGCAACCCCAACCACCATCACCATTTAAACTCATTCAGGCGATACACACAGTTATAATGCCAGAAAAGTTGGAAAAAATACACCTACTTTATTGTCTTCCTTTTCCACTGTGAACTCAATTGTACGCTTGTCACCTGACGCTGGTAGAGATATAATTGCCATCGTGAAGCAAGCAACTGGACTTTGACTACATCCACCAGCTTTGCTACGTTGTAGGTTGAATTGACAGTTTGCTGTCAGAGGATCATCAGCAAGCCCAAGATCACTCACATTGATCGTCTGAAGTAGAAATTAGGATTGACTTTCCTTCATTAATATGCATGTGCAACTTTTTTCATAGAAAGGGAATGAACAGTAATATTAGTAGGGACTCTTGGACCAGTTATCAAGTCCAGCAGCTATATTTTTACTACCCTTTTCAGTAATTGAGCGCGAAGCCACTGCAGTGAACTGCAATAAAACTGCTCACACTAAGTTTCAGCTGTAGCCAGCTGGCAAAGTCGACAACATTGTATGTCCCATGCAGACAGTTTGTCTGGGGAAGTTGAAATAAAAAAGATTTGTACATGGACCAGTGCATGGTAATGTTACATTGTATCTTAATCTTGAACACAGGGTGCCAATCGTAAACTCTCATTTACAACTCGAGCCTCAGACAGAGCTAGTTTTTGCCTTTGTACAAGCAGACTTTTTGGTCTTTATCAAGTAGCCTTGTTCAACACCAAAGTGGCCACAGCTACAGCTGAAACTAATTAGTGTAAGCAGTTTTATTGCAGTTCACTGCAGTGGCTTCGCGCTCTATTACTGCAAATAGTTGTAGTTGCACCAGTGCCTATACATGTATGTACCGGTATGATATCTATGAGTTCATGGTACCAGCAGACTGGCAGGTACTCTGACAAAGTATACTATCAGTGAAGCAGTATAGTATTTGTGATCATCCGATGTCTATGTATACATTCCTTATATGGAAAGTTTAGCAGAAGTAAATACATAAAAAATAACAGAAGAGATTAATTTAATCTTTGAGTATACAGCACTTGTATGTACCGGTCCATGTTTATATTGTTGCCAGGATGATATCAATGCAGATACAAATGAGATTGTAACTGGTGGAGGCAATTTGATAAAGCATGAGATACCTTATACTGTGGGCATGTCATTATTTGCCACTGTTTCTCTAGATCCTTGAATTCCACTCTGAGCTGTTTGTCCTCACAGTCCAGATAGATAGGAATTCTTTCAGTCCATCTGAAAGTGCCAGTCTGGTGGTATATCAATACAGAAATGTTTACCTTTACTTTTGAAAGATTAAAGGGCCAGTTGCTGTAGTATTTAATTATTTTTTCACTATTTTTGTTCATAATATCAACTACATTTTTCTTGTTCTACTCCCCAATGCATGTTGAGATACACAATTATTAGCGTGTCAACTGGCCTGTACCTTACATGTATAAACTCTGACTACATTGTGATTGTTGGCAGTGAAATCTGGGCGGTACTAGAATTCTATTTTAAACAATAACAGTGCATTTTAAACATATAGACACTGTGTTGACAAGTTAAATAGTTGATGTTTTAACACGTTTTGTTGGAGTAAAGCAAGAACTTGCAATTGACAGGCAAAACAAAAACAGTGGAGGAATAGTAGTAAATAATCAAATATACGGTACATCTGCTGGCCCGCAGTGACCACAAGGACTATCAGAAGTCCTACCGTACAAAATTGTTATTCTTCACAATTAATGTTGAGCAGTATTAACAAAGTAATTAAGACATTAAAAGACATTAAAAGCATGAGGTGTGGACTTTGTGCTTGAAAAAATTGTCCTCTCTATGAGCCTTTTAAAAAAATAAGTCATCGATAGAAGGAAAAAAAACAAGTATGTACCTGTGGGTGTGGCATTTTTTCATCAGACATCATTTTCCTATCATACCATGCACCAACATGAATCTGTATGTGGTCATCTCTTCTAAATTGGCCTTGCACACCCACACCTATGCGTCTTCTGGCGTCGTGGCCCTCCACAGCTTTTCCATCAGCTGCATACTTGGTGAAATCTCGAAGAAAGAGAAATATAGCCTCTTTTTTGACCAAGATGTTGCCCTCCGGCAAGTGAATCCATTTGCCATCAGAAGGTTGGCACAGTGCGCGGAACTGCCACGAATCTGGATTAAGTGCGCAGTGTGGGAGAGACAAAACAAGATCAGCCTTGAAAGTTGTACCGTCTGGACCACACTTCACCACAGGAGTCAGGAGAGTGTTCCCATCAGACCTGAGCTGACCGGAATGAACGTCATCCATGTAGCAGTATATTGGCTGTCTGTGTCGCCGCTCAATAGCACCAGGTGGAATATACAACACCACATTGCCAACTGGCATCTTAAGATAGCCCCCTCGATCATCAAACACACTTCCAACAAAGTTGTACTCAGTGAACAGTTGACCAATGTCACAAGAAGCAGCAAAATCATTGAATTTGTCTATGTATGAAATCTCTCTTATGTCTTGTTCCTGTGGAGTATTGAAGAAAAGCTGGAATATTTATATGTTTGTGAAAATAATTCTATGTGTAAATAGGAAACTTTTACACCATTTGTCGAAAGTTTACATACTTTAAATTGGGGAAAGTCACAGTGACAGATATAATTATGTATTGTGAAAAAAAAAGTTTGCCAAATCACCACTCTGGTGGTGTCAACATTTGCATATTTGGACATTTTACAGAAAAATATGCATATTCTTACCAGTTCAGTGTCTTTTCCAACTTGACAGGATGTCGACCCAAACTCCCTTTCTTTGAAAGCAGCAGAGTCCTTTTCATCTGCTGCTATTATCTCAGCGTTATGTTTGTTCTTAGCTGAACTCTCATAACCCTTACCAATCATTGAGTCGTGACATCTCTCTTGCTTTTTAACAGGCCATGTATCCTTAACTTGAGACATCATTTCAAATTTTTGTATAATCGCAGTTATGGTCTGTCCTTCTTGATCCGTGATTGTTTGCATTTCGTATGAGTCTTTTCCTAGATATTGGTAGAGAGCCAAGAAACATTGATGATGGTCAGGTTGACATGTGTAAAGATCAAGTTTTACTTGTATATGACCTCCATGAACTTGAAAATTTTCATTGAAAAGATTAGAGTCTCACCTTCTTTCATAATCCCATTAATGAGGAAATGTTTCGACAGTTTGTCAACACCCCCTTCTGGTAGACTCCATACGTGTCGACAAAGTGGACATGTAACTTCATGGCTTCCACCTACCAACTTATCCAGGCAGGTTTTGCAGAATGTGTGCTGACATTGAAGAATACGTGGATCTCGAAAAATTTCTCTACAAATGGTGCATGTTACGATAAGAGCATCAACTTTAAAACTTTCTGGAAAGCTGTCAGCCATGTTGCCAGTACTGCATGCATGAACACTTCACTGTGAGCATATTTTAGTCATCACAAGATCACATGATACTGGAACTGCGAGGGCAGGGCAAGGATTTTAAATTTTAACTTCCAAACTGTCATCAGACACCAGTATGTTCCAAGGTCCATTCTGAGTCAGTTAAACGGGAAGTTACAGGACAGTGGGCACACAATAGAGGAGTTGTTTGAATACACTGGGCGGCAGTTTTGAATTCTCATAGCATCGCTTTGAATGCATGAGAAATTTGAATAATCATGATTGGCACTTTCATGACATATGCAAATACAGGTCAAATGGTTGTACAGGGAAAACATTTTGCCTGTAAATGGACAATCTTTAAATTGACACTGTTTAGGCCAAACAAAAAAAATTGTGCTATTCCGATGACCCGACCTGGTACTCTATTATTTACCTGCCGACCCTAAGCTACGTAAACACGGAAGTGAAAATACAGAAAGAAAAAAAACCATAAAATCACATGTTCGTTGCTTGGCATTTGATTTTTGCTTGAATTAGGATGATTTTTATGTTTTTTTCCTTTTACATGTATGATACATTTTTCTGGTCAGTGTTTGACCGCCCTGAACCCCTGAAAAATGCATATTTAAAAATAAAAATATTTTGAAAAAAAATTCCTGCGGACCTATCTACCCTATTTTTGAAAACGATGTTATCGGAACAGCACAATTTATTTTTATGGGCCTTACAATTTGATGCCCTCACCAGGGCTGCATGATATATTTGTAAATTTGGACATATTGTCTGAATTTCTTTATCATCTTTAATTATCTTGTTTTCCAGAGGTACTTCTGTATTAACTTTGACATTTTAGGAGCCTCAGTCAGTTCAGTGTGTTCAGATCATAGTGGAATTGCAAATTTTTTGCCAATTTCTATTTGGTTTCAGTCACTATAGAGCTTTTCCCAAAATTCTCCCATATTCTCTGAACTCATTTGATTTATTTCATATAGCTGGTATATAGTCCCTTTGTGATGACCTCATTCAGATGTCTTTGAATGATGATGACATTTGTATAGTGACCTTTTTGGAATTAATTTTCGCATATGAAAATTAAGTTTTTTCCAATAGTACCCATCTCATTGCTTTCCAGTTTATTATGTTTGTTCCTAGGGGAGACTTTTGTTCATTTTCTCATATGTCGACATGATTTTGTGGCTTATTTTCTCATTTTTGGTCAAATCCTCCTCTTCTCTAAAAAGATGATATCAGTTCTAATCAAATATTAGCATCCTGTTATTGATGGCATTTATCTTTTATTACAACTTTGTCAATACCAGTGAATTTTATGACGTCATACCCTCAAATTACATGTATTACTGAGAACATACGTCTGATTATTGGACCAGTATCATTGCGCCAGATGTTCTTCCTACATCTACAAATTTACTGGCATTGCCAACACTATAAAATAAGGGACTGGTCAG
>LD350866.1:0-12890 GCA_001465055.1 Ptychodera flava
CATATTCACTTTTGATTGGACAGTACTTTACTACTGCGCTGTCATTCGTTTCTGTAATTTGGTGACCAAGGCTTTATGAGTAAATAAAACACCCTGAATTGAGCACTCTGATTGGTCAATCAACAGTAGATAGTTTTTAATTGTACTTAAAAGGTGCATGTAGGCAGGTGTTTTAAATTATTAACTACACGCTCTCGACGTCTGCTGGTCGATTTTTTGCCCAAAAGTGTTTATCTTTGCACATCCGATGAAACACTCATAGGATTGTCTAGCTCTACTGAGCAGGCGTGAGCAGTGGTACACAACGATTTGTGAGGTTGGTAGGTTTCACCGGAGGGAGCCGAAAGGTGTTCAATAACCAGAGTCTTACCAAGCCTTTGGTAGTATAACTAGTGACCTGGTAAAGTAGTTCTTATATTCCAACTCGTCAGCGCGCCAGTGTCAATAGGTAGGTTTTCGTGTAGACTAATCGCCAGTCCGTTGCCATTTGTTTGAACTTAGCCTGGGTGCACGACGTAATTACTGACTGGCCAAGTACTGCCGTAGTGATTTTGTAGCTCATTCTTCACTATTTTTCATATTATTTGGTAGCCTGTATCAGACAGTCGTGTTCGTGTCGGCTACATAGACGATCTGCCAAGTATAGACCGATGTGTTTCGCGATCACCTCGCTACTCCACTATCTAGGATACATTCTGCTGAAGTCCATTCCTATAATTTACTGTGTCGAGATGTTGATGAGCCCATAGACTTCAGGGCAAGTCCTGTCTTCATGCCGTTTTGCAGGTTGCGCTCTTGCCATATATGGAAATGCACAGCGTTATCATCAATAAGCGTGTACCGTGACCCGCTTGGTGCTGCATGGATTCGTTTACCATAATTTTAGGGACTGGACAGATATAACAGGGGCGAGGTCGGTGTGTTAGGGTAGTCGCAATTTTACGAGCAAGCAGTTTTGAAGGCTCGTAAAAAGGGGTCATAATTTTATGTGTAACAATTAGAAGGTAAGATGTGGCCGATATAGTGCTTCGTCCGAACTATTAAATCGTAATACATTTATAGGGCAAATTGTTGACAATTTTCCCTACAAAACAAGCTATATATGTACATTTATATATCTTTGATAATTTATACCTAAATGTAATTTGCTTGAAGTGGCAGATAAATAGGGTATGTGTGTACCAGAAAGTTGGTTTTGGATTTCGTCGAATGTGTTGATTCTCTACACATGGTAGTCTATCAGAAAACTACCTCCTTTTTTTCCCAATAAAAACCTAGCAATATTTATGAGTTCTTAAAGTTTGATATTGACATAATTATACTAGATTATACTAGGGTGGTTATAAGTGCATATGTGTACAAGAAATTTAATTTTGGAATTTCACTAAAAATGTTGATTCACTGTGCATGGTAGTCTCTGAGACTACTTGAATACATATTTTTTACAATACTGAATCTGTGGTTTGATACATGTTTGACGATTGATATGAATGTACTTGATTAAAATATGGTTTTTGAAAGTGAACGTGTGAACAAAAAATATGCTATTGCCATTTTATCCAAAAATATCAATTCACTTTTAATCGCAGTCTATGGGTAATTGTTAAATATTGTTCCCCGACAAAACTTGTTTCATAAACAATAATAATTCTTTCTGTACAATGTCTTCGCTTGCCAAGGTCTCTTGTCCGGGCAGTTTGATGCTCACCGAAAACAGACGCTGTGCTTGGTCCACCAGATTTTGAAGCTCCATCCAACTTCAGTCAGACAATATAGCTCTTGTTTCCCGCACGGACTAGTTATTGAGCCTTCAGTAATTACAGGGGCATTGGTGGGCTGGGGGAATTGGGGAGGGTCACTTTTTAAAAACTGTTCGTGAGGAGGGTTACTTTTTATAAACCTATCTTTGGGACGGTCACTTTTAACAGAAGCTTGTTTTACAGCCAATCCTTGGATTATCCATGTGATATTTCCTGAATACGAAATAACAGACGAAATACATAAAGTTTTTAAATAATACAGATTATCCACAAGCTGAACAAGCAAAGAAGATGCACTGGTATTCTGCACTAAACATCGTCCCTGCACAGTTAAAACTGATGAAAGACAAAAGAAAACATACAGGTAAAAGTGTCCCTGACAGTACATTTTAAAAATTGTATATCAATCATCAAACGTCTCTAAATGCCCAGATAGGGCTTTTTTATGTAGAAAAAATTGTTCATAGTTTTCTCATAGCCTACCATGTATTGTGGATCAACATTTTCGCTGAACTTCCAAAATCCAATTTCTGGTGCACATATGCTCCTGTAACCATAGCCCTGCTATAATCAAGTACATGCACTTTTTACATCCGACTTCAAGCAAGACGCATTTACATATATTATAAAACATATAAATAAATGTACAAATAGTTTGCCGGATAGACTCCCACTGCATGTTTATGATTTGATATTTTTTGATGAAGCACTATATCGGCCACATCTTGCTTTCTAAAATTGCACGAAAAATGGTGATCCTCCTCCAAAGGCATGCGTGAAATTTCATGACGCATAAAAAATACTTGGGCGAAAAATCGCGACCCTCCCCAAAATCATGACTCTTCGCCTTGCAATTTTGGTCCGGTCGATAACTTACTGGCAATTAAATGTATTGTTACGTAAATTAGCTTATACTATTTTAGAAATTACTAGGGAGAGTACAAAATAGGAGAGTAGGCTACTACAGTGGTTGAGGGGAGGGTCAAGTGTTATAATGTTTGATAGTGCAAGGGTCACAGTTTAGGGGAGAGTCATATTTTTCAGTACAGGTGTGCACTGAATTCCCCCGGCCAATACCCTTGTGGCAATTACTAAGGCTCCCTTAGTCGGAAACTGTAGTTTAACTAATGACCCGTGCGAGCAGACGATGCCTGTACAATACAAACCGTACTATAAATGATAGTAATCATAATTGTCATTTATTTTGCACGAAAAATGGTGATCCTCCTCCAAAGGCATGCGTGGATTTCATGACGCATAAAAAAATACTTGGGCGAAAAATCTTGGCTGTAATATATCAATTATGTCTTTTATGATCCTTTTTCATCGGATCGGATTACATGAAACCTAAATATAAAGGTTGTTATTTGTATTACTATACAGCAGACAGAGTTGACCTAGATGTAACAAAACTGTAATTGTTTCAGTGGCTTTCTCTGAGTTTTCCATTGTCCTTGCCACGAGTTTTCCAGGATACTTGTTCACTTTCAGTCAAATGATGACTATGCGATCCGCGATTACATCAACAAATTACTATTGAATCCTATGGAGCGCCCTACATTCGATCCACCAGGCATGGTCATTTGTATATAAACCCCTAAATTTTGAGTGAAAATTATGTATGAGACGCATGTAATAAAAACATAGCCAAAACAAGGGACTATGTACCCCTCGAAGCAGGAGATCATTTGCCCGACGTAAGAATGGCAAATGGTTGCCTTCCTTCGGACATTTGTCCCATGTTTTGGCAGTAATATATCATAGACAGTGGTTTCTATATGCTGTCTATCTTTACACCTTGCATTTAATCCAGTTACCGTTTTTGGCTGAGCTTCACTCACGTGATATAGGAGAAAAAGCGCTTAAACATGGCTCAGGTGACATGGCCATGTCTCATTCGCATTATGCCTCCAGCTACATTCTTGTGTAGCTTTATGGAAAAAAATGCCCTAAGATTTGTGTAATAATTTGTGATATTAGCTATTCAGGATGTCAAAAACTTGTTCAAATAACAGTATGTCAAGTGACAAGAGCATCGTCCAAAAATGTAAAGTGTTTACTTATTGCTCCCATAGAGTTGTATATCGGTACTGATAGTTCAGACAATTTAAAGAAAGATATTTTAAAGTCTAAGATCATGATTATTGCCAATTATATGTCTGAAATGTTACTTGCATTCGTATTTCATAGATCACGGCCGGCATCATGAGCTACAAAACTTTCACAACATCTGCAGGACCGATCGTAATCCGAAGTTTCCGTGACGCGGACGAAGGCGCCGCCAAGAGGTTGTTTGTGGCCGGTCTATGGCAACAAGTTGGGGACATGTACAGGGATAACTTTCGAAACACGTCATTTTGGGTTGTTTCACTGTCTATTCTTCTCATTGTTATGTACATTTCCCAGTCGGCACTAATAACACTATTCTCTGTACTCATGCTTCTGTTTCTGCCTTACCTTTCATCTTGCTTCTTCATGAACGATTATATAACTGGTCGACTCAAGGGGGACCTGCGAGACATCCGGGTATGTTACACTGAGAAACCCCGGAACCACATGTGGATCGCGGAAAATGGCAGGAATGTGATCGGCACCGTCTCGGTACGGGAAGATACCATAGACAGCACAAAGGCGGAGCTTCTAACCCTCAGTGTGGCGAAAGGATACAAAAGATTGGGAATCGCCAGTGCATTGACAAAAACTGTTATTGATTTTTCTGTAAGCAATGGCTACACTGAGTTGTACTTGGGGACAGGACGTTGGATGTCTTCTGCAAATGCGTTCTACCAGAGACAGTACTTCAAGGGTCTAGGCACGTTATGTTCCAACAACATTATCCTCTTTAAATTGCATTTGTGCATGTATTCAATGACTCTAAAAGAACACAAAGGAGTTAAAAAGAAGGGGATCACAGTCACTTAAAACAACCTTATATGTTCAGCGAAGGTCTCCTACCACACGTAAGGGGCCGTCGACAATAAACGAAAGTCACCGCTTTTTCGGACACTAGGATTTTTACTCTTATTTCATTAGCGTTTGCTGATTCACGGTTTCGAAATAAAAACTGTATGTATGCGTGACTAAAATTTTATTAGAACAATAATTCAAGTGAGACATTTCAGCAGTTTACCGTGTTAAGGAAAATTTAAAATAAACTTTTGCCGCTACAGAATTTTGTTTGGAGATTTAGGCACGATTAGAGTTCAATCGCAGAGGTTTCGCTTGTCAGACACCATGATAGTTTTGTATTCAATGTGGCGTTGCACTTAATCAAGCAATATTTCTCATCAGAGATGATTTGAAAAATCATAATATGTATTTTTAAAAAGCAGAGAATCTGAAGTTTAAGAGGATGGTAGCAATAGTTTACTCGGAAGATGAAGGGATATATATTTGGTTTAGACAACCTCAATTTTGGTATTAAGGATATAAATTGATTTCAGTCAAAGACTCGATACTACTTCATGAAACTTAACATCTCATTTTACACTACAGTATATGTAGGCAAAATAAACTTTTTACCTTATCTTTTATTTCTGAATGGCAACAGTTGAAAGACTGCTATTCAAAACAAATGATTAAAATCATGATAATACAACTGAAATGACTCTTATTCAAAAATTCAGAACTTTGACAAAATTGTCGTTTCGTTATATAATATTTAAAAACTCATAATGTGACAATTTTAACTAATTTGTCGCAGTCAGAGTGGGGTTAATTTTTTAAAGAAGTGTTGAACATGGGAGAAAAAAGAAGCCAGATATCGGGTAATATGTATACATTTGCATGATAAATTTGTTTTCTCTGCCAAGGTGAACCCAACCAATATTTTAATCAATGATTACAAATTAAGGAACGAATCTTTTAAAAAAGTTATTGTGAGCAAAATACGCTGTGTTATGTACAATGCAATCATGCTAGGTGTTTTTGGTAACCATAGTAACAAGTTACAGTGACACAATAGCGTAACATTAACATGTAGAGTTCTCAATGATCAATAATTGTCCGTAGTATTTTACTCTAGTTACAACAAAGCATCCCTTATACATCTTTCTTTACAGCAATTTCGTAATCTATACGGTCACGGTACCAATAGTCGTTCTTGTAGCAAATGAAGGTTAACTACCTTTTATCGTCATTGCACACTAATTGTAAATCGTTTTGCTACAAGTATGAATTCTTGCTATACATATATTGTCTGGCAATGAGGGTAACAACATACATTTATTCCCCCTTTCCCTCCCAGGATCTGAGGGGCGACACTCCAGTCTGGTATGAGAAAAACACATGCATGTTGTTATTCGAATACGGCCAGTCAAAATTTGTTTTGTATCGCAACTTATCCAATTTTTTCACTGAAAAATCGAGTCGCGGACGACACCACGATCTTCTCTAACACGCTCTAGCGTGTTCACATACGTGTAGCTGGCATTTGCCCTGTTTACGGTTGTCCGAGCTGTTGACGGTTCGGCTAACAATTTCAAAACTGTTAACTCGGTGGCAACTGGCTTTGCATATATCAATGCCAAAATAACGTGTAGCACATGACGTAAATTGCATAAATTGACAAATCATGACATATATTGGATAAGGTGTATTATAATAATAACTGCAGCACCACTCTCTTCAAGAAGTACGAAATGAAGGTTGGGTCCCAGAACAAGGATATGAGACTCTCTGTAGATTTCATAATTTTTTTTCCAGAGAAGATATCAGAGAATTTACAGGAGTGAAATTAATGGCCTTAATTGCTGGTACTGCTGTTACAGAAGGAGAAAATGGAAGCCTGATTCATACCCATTGTGTTGAGGTTGTATTGTAACGCCCACCCTTGCAGAGATTTTATCTCGAAGCGTCCCTCACGTGGCCAAGGCGTGTGAAGTTCATTGACTCAGATCGTACTAGCGGTAGAGGAGAGATAGTGTGATAGTTTTAATTAATTATTGGTTATGATTTCAATGAGAACAATCGAGTACGGGATATGCCATGGTGTGTCCGTATTTAATCTTAAAAACAATCAAAGACTTGCGGGAAAATTAACACGTGATAACCACTGTAATAGACGTATTTAACTTTGTAGAGAACTTGGACTAGATACTATAGATCAGACCTTTGACGGTGAACGACACGATCGCCATCTTGTAATAAAGTACAAGGCTGTGTTACAATCTACATCTTTGTGTGTCAGCTTCACTTACTGAAAGTATTACGATCAAGACTGCATGGTACCTCAACTCGTAATTCCCCTAAATACGAGCGTGACAGTATGTGGTGAATAGGTTAAAATTATGATTCACAAGTTTCTGTATAGCCACTTTGAATAGGAACGAGTACGTATCGATAAGACGAGGGCACGATATGGACGATCGTTTCATCAACTTTTATTGGTCGGTCGGATTTACCATTAACATCGACTGGTTTGTACTTCTGTTGTTTCACGGGCTTCTATTTCAGACCATTTTGAAGAGTGAGACTTAGCCATGCCAAAGATAAAACACTCCTTGCAGTGTTATGCTGAGAATTGCATTTCTCGCTGACTGATCGCAATAAATCGCAATTCTCGCAGAATGCCAGTGAGAAAAATGAATTCTCGCATGATTCTCGCACATATTAAGAGAGTTACCATTTCTCGCTAATTAATCGCAATATCTCCCAATAGTGAATGCACCTCGCCGAGCAACAACCTTCGCAGGGCGAACATCATTGACACTTAAAGGGACAAAGTCGGCCATTTTCATGAATTTTGTTTGATACGAGATACTACTTATATTGATTGACATGTTGAAAGATACTGAATGAATGGGTGACCATGCATATATTCGACCCCGGTTTTAGACACGGTACATGAAACAATCGCGAAAATGAATTAATGGTCATGACCATTAATTCATTTTTTGAGATGGTAACATTTAATTTGTCTAAAACCGGGGTCCAATATATGCATGATCACCCCTCGTTCAGTATCTTTCAACATGTCAAAAAATTTAGTAGTATCTCGTATCAAACAAAATTCATGAAAAATGGCCGACTTTGTCCCTTTAACATTCATCCGCGTTTGTTTGGAGCGAATCACAGACAAGTAGAAAATAATTGTGTCCTTGTCTGTGAGTGAATCTACAATTTTGCGACTTCCTTAATAATTAGGGGCATTATCATCCCATTGATCGATTTTGTTTCAGATGATAAGATAGTCGTAACTTGATGATGTTTTCACTATTTTTAGTGCGTTAGTCCAGTGCAAATTCTTGTAGTTCAATTCGTTTTCTGGGCCATACATAAAGTTACTGAAAATAATAAGGACGAGCCATGAAAAAAAAGCTTCAGAAGACTTTAAACCAATTCCGAGCTTCACACGACCACTGGTTGATTCACTCTCTGACGGCACAGACAAGGAGAAAAACGAGAAGAACATGGAGAGTCCACCAGCCGAACTTAAGGAGCGACATAGATGGCTGGACTATATGGACTGAATGCTCTGGGCGAGTGGAAGAAAGAGCTTGACTAAAAAGATGCTAAAATTGAATAGAAAGTGACATTAAAGGCTGTGATACCGTTGGGGAAAAACTGCTGAAAGGTCTAATGGCTTAATTTTAATGCCTAAATATCGAGCCAAAATTGTCAATTGCGATGTTTTTGCTGCTCATTAAAATTAAAGTACTCTGAAGGAAATAAGTGCAAGGAATTTATTGGTATTTTGTATCTCATTCAGAAGAAATGGTCATCAATAAAACTGTTTGTTTGGTTGATTTCTAAAGGAGTTGCTAACTTCCTTTTTGTGTTTTTCATTCGAAAGAAAAAACTTTTGATGTTGTTTGTGAGGTTCATTACTGACGTGAAAGAGAGTACACACACTGCTGAGTATTAGGTATTTACATCATCGAATCTATATGTTCGTAACTAGCCTGCCTAAATAAAAGGTATGCACTGAAGCTTGGCTTTCTTGGTAGTATCTTATGCCATTTGCACCTTCTCTGTCGTGTATTTTCAGTGGTGTAATGTTTTTTGGGTGGCTTAATAATGGCTAAGCTATGAGTGTAATTCACTACCTGAATTATAAAACTCGTCGACAGGAAACGGTAAACTTATTGTGCCATGTTTCTGTCATGGGGCACTGTTGACCGCGACCGTGCTCTTCAGCGCGAGTAGCGTAGACGATGTGAAAACAGTAAAAACATCAATGGTCGTGAACAATGAGACGTGTCGGTCAGAATAAATAATAAAAATTTACATAAAGTTTACTCGCACTTAAATGCAATGGCTGGAAATGAAAGCAAACACCATAATTACAATTGGTATACTGATGTATAATGTTTCGGAGTGTTATGAATTATTTTCGTTCAGCTATATGAACATAATATTAACGAGTACGTCAAGCCGCCAGTAGTTAAGGCAAACCTTTATGCTCTAGATGATGACAACGTTTTATGCTCTTGGTGCGTACCACCACTTCACAAAATCGTACGAATATTGTCTTCGTATAATGCAGCTGGAATCGTCAACATCACACATGTATCCAAACTGGGGTCGACGGTAAGTGCCTTCCCCCTCCCCCGCCAGGCATGCAGTAGCGTAGGCGTCGTCTGGTCGTTACCGCTCTTACGCTTTGTGATCTCCCCTGATGCCGTGAGCATTCGCCAGCTTCTCAATGGGTGATTTTTTAGTGAAGTACCTTACCACCTTTTGTAAATTTTGTGAAACATCCCTTCAAAAGGCAGAGATGTGTGCCTGCTTTCTCATCTTCTGCAAGTGACAGTTTTGTTTACACTGCGAACTGAAGAGGCGACCATGACCGTCTTCAGGTTACAATGCATGCGCTTCGAAAGTGAAAGACTTAAAATTTTGCTCAAGTATCCCTGAAAGAAACTTTAATCGTTCTCTTTCTGAGTCAAGCATAAAAATCTGGATAACCGTGTTGCAAAGTTTGGCAATAGTACAAGAGAACAAAATTACCTACTTGTATCATTTACTTATATCTGAAATTCAAAAAATGGCCGTCATCCCTTTGGTAACTCTATAGAGAAAAAAAAATCCCGATTTTCAATAGAATAAGGGGGTGAAAATGTTTCTTTCTCCAAGAACTTGTAAAATGAACCCCACAAGCGGTTTATAAGAAAATTATAGGAAAAATGGACAGTCCGAAGATTTGTCCCCACCGCGCATTGTACGTTAAATTCGCCAATGATTCATGCCAGATGTGTCATTGTACCTGCATGCGTACTGCTACTGCTATCCTCTTAAATTCATGGCAACACACTTCTCTCAGAATTTATAATAACCAGTATATACGTAAAATGTACGGCTCATGCTGCTACAGCTTCATCGCTGAGTGAAAAATGATGCTTTTCTTCACGTGCATGATGCTCCATACACCTTTCTTTCATGAATATGACTTTGTTTGTGTACCGTCTATTTACTGTCTGTTCTGTGTTGTTTTATGTCTATGTTTACAACTATTGTCTTACGAATTCTGACCTACTGTCACTGGATTATGGATTGGTATGATTGCGATTATTTCTCCAGCCTGAATGAACGCCGAGGAAAATCCTTGCTAGGTCTTAATCTTTAGAAGGGATAAATCACCATGACCAGCACTACAGGTACTTGAGTATGTCAAAACCAAAACTCACTGGCAAACATCAGCAGATTGCAATCAGTTTAAAGACCTCGGTGTGGTGACCGCAAGAGCTGTTTTTCTTGCAACTTATCAGTGGAAACACACAATCTGACGATAACGCTCGTGGAACGTTCTGACTATTTGAAACCCGCAAGCCACATCGAGTCATATTCTGGTGAGGCTCTTCCTCGCTTCCAGTTATTACGTGAGCTGCAGGTAGACAAAATCTGAGATATCCATCAGACTCAATGTTCACAGAAATGACCATTTTAGTACATTTAGTAATAACATTAATTTCAGTAATAGAGGCCTCTTGCTTTATTTATTCGTAAAGTTTGCACAAGTACTGACCCTTGAGCTCTTCAATATGTCAGTATACCTTTTCTTGTATTAAGATATCATGACGTCTGTAGACTGTTTAAAACTATCGAAATGAAAGATCAAAATTAATCTATTGCTGATTTATCCTGCCCTCGGCCAACCAATATTTATACGACAATTTGCTGATTATACAAAGTCCTGCAATTAAAACCCATTTCGGCACGATAATCCCCAATATGGATAACAGTCCCTGATATCTTAAGGACAATCAGTCTTATTTCATTGTTAGTCGGGAACAAATTTACTGACCTGTGCGTTTTGCAAACTCCTCAAATATATCCTATGAAATGAGGTCATCTTAGGTCACATCCCCCTCCCCTCATCGTACGTAGATAACCTCTACGCTAAGTGTATGTGCATATTAACAAGGTATTTGCCATTTGATCATTGTAGGCGTGGTCAGGATGCTGGCATGCAAGTATATTATGCCACAGAGGAACATGGACAGAGTCGCAACGGGTATTGTTTAAGGCGTGAAGCGGTTACGTAACCCATCCACGTTCGCCTCGCCTCAGGTTGCTCTCGCCTCTCTTTTCCGAAGAGTGCCGACCATGCATCCTGCGCTAATTTTCGGATTTCCGCCAATTATTAAGCGAAAGTATGTTCGGCAAAGTTTGTGTTGTTGTTGTCGTGTGGTGCTGAGCGGAATTGACGTGCTGGCGAAAACGGGAGTGTTTTGAGATTCAGGAAAGTGAGTTTTACCGTTTTAAAAATTCCTCTCATATTTTTATGAATATATAATGAGTGTGCTTGAACCAAATTTGAAAGTCTTTTATCGATACTGTCTGGTTTTACTCAATGGTTTACGGTCAGTCATACCGTCTTATACACATGCGTCAATGAAGGACATGTTTATGAAACTGCTGGCGTGTTATTTTTTGATTGGCGTGAAGCAGTGTTTCTGCGCTGAGAGCTCACAAAGAAACTATGGTTGCTACGCGACTGGCAGTACGATGCCATCAGGTCGTATTTTTCGCATAATGTCGTGTAATTATCAACCACAAACAAAGCCTCCAAAAAGTTTAACACCTTTGAAGCTCATTTTAATATGAAAAGCCAATAGTCTACCGAGACGACCATGGAACAAAAGGGATGCAAGCGTTGCCACTCTGTCTATGTTGCTCTGTGATTATGCGTACAAAATTTTGAGATTATTTTCTTATAATGTTGAAAATCATGGACAATATCTTTCTCAAAGTTTAAGCAGCAGACCTTCATATGGGTACTTAGTGCTGAAAAATCCGTTTTTGGTCTGAAGTTTTTTTCCATTTTAACCCCTTCCAAGATTTACTGGTCAATCCCTACCCACAAACTCTCAGTTGTCAAATCCGGTCGTGGTGACAGGAAAGCCTAGAATTTAAAGGGTGTATGAAAAATTAAGTGCAACTTTTCCGTGGGTTGAACCGTTCAAGACATGGCAAGACTTCATATAGTCAGTGGGCTGGAGGGGCCCACCGTGCACCCCCCCACATCCCTACTACATGGGTATTTTTTTGTTCTTTAGGACCTGCTGAACAAGAAAAAAGATGTTAACATTGGATATTTTGGGATGCACTACCTATCTGGGCTGGTTTTTGATTTACATGTACCGCAAAAAATGGCGAAAAATGGGTAGGGGTAGGGGGTACTATATCCTCCCCTACATTAAGTAAACTAGCATGAAATAGCACAAACTATACATTTTTGGAAAGCTCAGATTCTGCTCTTTATGAGAAACACCAGTTTTAGCAAAATTGATTTGTGTACATAGAATAGGACGACTTTAAAGTGATTTTTTTTGACAATTTTGAAATTTTTTACCCAAAATACCATGTAACAATTGTGATTTACTTTTTATTAAGCGAAATTTTGACAGCTTTTTGTGTTTGAATTATTTATTCCAACATATTAAACAAGAATAACAGTGTTAACATTAGATATTTAACTATACACTACTTCTCTGGAGTCAATTTTGAATTGCGTGTATCTGTATGGGGTGTGCAAAAGCTAGGGGTAGGGGTACAACATTCTTTCCTTGATGAAGTAAACTGGCTTGAAATGCCATATACCTCATAGTTTTAGAAAGCTGAGATACTGGTCTTTCTAAAATACATAAAGTTTTAGTAAAAAAATATGACGTCATAGAATTGGATAAC
>LD350869.1:0-12022 GCA_001465055.1 Ptychodera flava
TGAAAAACTGGAAATCTTATTTGCTTTTCTTTTTTTCTGTTTGCTCAAAAATAAAATACCATCTGGTACATTTTGTTACAGGATTAGGATGTACGTATGAAGCTGCTGCATGTCTGATGTATGAAGGAGACGATGGAAAAAATAGGTATTGAATAGTCCAGCACCATCAGTGTAGCTCCTTTGTGAGAAAGTTGTTACTCATTTCTCAGTAGATGTTATATGCACACCAGTCCAATTAGATAGGAGGGCTTATTTGTGCAGTATCAGTTTGATAACATTCAGACTTTGTATGTATATGCACATATATTTAGAGTGTCCAAACTATGAACTCACCTTGCCTTCTTTAAGCCGATTATCAGATTTTTCATGAGTTGAGGCAATAAAAAACCTGGCAGTTGAACCATAGAGTTATGACTGTCAGCTTTTTGACTATTTTGATGTTTTCCAAAATGTGGCATCTCTGAAAAGAAATCTGGGATTTTTACACTTAAAGGGGAAATTTACCCTGAAAATTAATTTTGGAATATTAAACTGATATGGTCATTGAAAGGCTTTCGAGTCGATTTTATTCACTTTCACTCACTGGCTAACAAACAGCGGTGTACTAAAATACCGGAAGTGACGTCGTAAACTTGGTCATTGAAGCAGTCGACGTGTGCAATTGTAAGCTTTTCCACTTACAGTGTATAGAATGGCTACAGAATATAGGGGCCAAGCACTCGGTGTCGATGTTTAAGTCGAGCAGAAATAAAATTTTCTGCGAATACCACTTTGAGAAGGGCTGCTTTTAGCGAAAGTTGCAAGTCCGACTACTGAACTACAAGCCTAAAAGAAAACTGTCCGGGGCATATCCAGCCCCAAGTGCTTTGCTTGTACATATGGGACTGTGCGTACGCTCAGGCACTAGAAACAGAACGCTGTAGACAGGACTGCTGATTCTAGACTAATCATGGCTACATCGAGGTGTTCTGTAACACATTAAAAATGCTTGCACTTTTAGAATTAATGTCGATCTTTCTAGAGCATTGGCATTACTTCGGTGTCGGCATGATTTCACAGCGATTGGGTTGACAATGACAGGCATGATTGATCGCCGAGAGTAATTGAACTTCGTCATCGGACCTAGAATAGTCACTTTGTGAACTCGAGTCGCTGTAACTTTCTGACGATGTCAGTCTTGGATCATCGATTGCTCGTTCAGGTTTGAAGTTATTACCAATTATCTTCGCCATTATGATTTTCAGTCGAGCGTTGAGGTTTGCCTACCGTGTACACGTACTCCACTTGGCGTAAAAGAGCTTGGTTATAAGTGACCTCGCTTTGAACCCACTGTGACTAGCAAGTTTGATACGTCACTTCCGGTTTCCGTGCGTTCAGCTTGTGGCCACTGCGCTAATACGCGCAAGTGAAAATGAATGAAACCAACGCTATTTTGTTTATTTTTCACTCAATAACGACCTGATTACCTAAGAAATTCTGGGTAAATTTCCCCTTTAAAATATAATTTATTTGCTCTTTACATAGTCCAAAGTAAAAATCCACTGAAATTTAAATAGTACATAGTGACATTGCAGGGCTCTAAATAGAGACTTGCAAATTACATACCTCACAACAGAATGACACGATAAAAAGTAAAGCCTGAGCAGGCTGTGTATGAAAATAGCTGATATTCAAATCCATGCATATTTGTATGTTATGATATGATACAATGTAGCTTATTATGCACATCATTTGTGCATTCTGAAGATACATTTTTCTCAGGATAACTAGTCTGTCGCATGTTCTGCATTATCCCTCAAGTGTTGGTCAGCTCCTAAACTGATCCGTGTGAACTCTCTTCCCAGATCTGTGAGTCTCGGAAGGGTCACCGATGAACCATTCATGGAAAATGGCCACCTGGTGATCCGTTACGACCTGGGCAGCTACTGTCCTGACGGAACGGACAGAAAACACACTGCAACCATCAACTTTGAATGCGATGAAGATGCAATGGTTAGTGAAAAGTAAACATGTAAAATGGTTCGTTTACATATTTTGGCCTATTTCCCAAGGTCTACTCAAGATTCACTCTGACCGGCCCTCTCTCTATTCACGCATGTCGCTCTCAATATCATATCAATGAAAGTCAGTCTGCTGCCTGAGTGAAATATGTAAACGAATCAGAGATTTTATTAACAAAAGGATATAAGGAATGAGCAATAATCAGAGTTGAGGCAGGTATAGGTCATTTTATTGAATTACACTCACTTTGGTTAATTTTGCCGTTCAAAGTCCCAACCCAAGTTGGGTCGGCGTAATTGACCCATTTTCCCTACAAGGTTTCCAGCAGGTATCCGTGGTGGGGGTTGACCTTTTGACCCGCATAGACACACTCTACCCTACCAATGATAGCTGCATTTCCACAGCTAAATATGTGGATGATGTAGACAACGTACGCAAACGTACTCATACACATGCACCCATAAAAGTACACCTGAACCCATGATACAGTACAAAAAGAAGTCTAGCTGTGAACTGCTACAATGTCTCAATGTCTATCTCAGGATCGTTCCATTTGGAGTTAGTTTTAGTACAGTAGGGGTGTCCCACGGGCCTATATGTGGGTGGGCCTATCATCAGAAAACTTTGGTAACAACTGTAAGTTTCTCAACAGATGAGCTTATTAATTCTTTTCCCATTATTTATGAACACATACATCATTATGGGCTCTTGTTGTCCTAGCAAGGTACATTTTACAATTTAATATAATTAATTTGAATTGGATTTCTCAATTTTCATACAATGTATGTATCAAACTGTATTCCACAAATTGTATTTAATTTTATAAGTCATTCCTTCAGTTCCCACCAATCCTCTGATCTCAGTACGGATGATACTTGTGAAATATGAAAAGTAAATTTGTGATGCAAGTGCAAGAATGTAAATGGCATTTTTATTCAAATCACTCTTTCAGTGGATATGTATGAAAAATTCAAGCACTGTAAAATTTTTATGGAAAAACCATTGTGAAAGATTTAATTGTAGATATTTTACATTAATATAATGATTTGTTATTTTTGCAAAATTAAGTTTATACAGGGCACCTGCCAAACAGAAATATGCAACTATCATCCCATTGCAAATATGCAAGAACGTGTAATTGGTATTCGTTTGAACTTGAAATTCACATATTTTAAGGAGCACAAGTCAACGTAGGAAGAAAGGGAAGAACTATATTTCTTGGTTCCTGTTGAAGCTGTCTTTGTCTTGGCAAGGATTTCTGTCTTTCCTCCTCTTTGGTTTGTGAGAAACTGACACTGTCTTTCCGTTGTCTAGGGTTCTGAGCCACAGTTCAGCTATTCCAGTGAAAATTGTGACTACTACTTCATATGGTTCACCAGGGCTGCCTGTATGATCAATCAGAAAGATGTAGTTACCAATGACTGCACCGTCTCAAATCCACAAACAGGTAGAGTATATTTAAGCAATAAAGCACATCCAGCAATGGTATACCACGAGATTTTGACCAGTTCACGACATATATGCACGAGCGATAGCGAGTGCATATATGAAGTTAACTGGTCAAAATCTAGTGGTATACTGTCGCTGGGTGTGATTTATTGCTATTATATCATAAGAGTATATTGAAATTCTGGTGTGGAACGTAAAAAACGGATTTTTGCTAAAGCTGAGAGCTCGTGCGTATGCCAGTCGTGGAATATCACCAATATACCACGGTTCTTTTCGCGTCTCAACCAATCAGATCACTGTGTTTGCGCCATCAATATACTGGTATGATATAATTCAGCAATAAAGCACCCCCAGGGATGGTATACCATCACTGGGTGTACTTTATTGCTTTTATATCATAAAGTTAATAGTATATTGAAATTCTGCCATTAAACGTCAAAAAGGATTTCTGCACTTGCCAAGAGCTTGTGCATGTGCCGAACCTGGTATATCGCAAATATACCATGGTTCTTTTCTCGTCTTCTTGAAAATAAAGTGAAGATGTTGTGTAGGTGTGATTGAGTACACAGTTACTGCAGTGATTGCCAGCTTGATTGTTGTAAGGCACTTTTCAGAAATCCAAAAAAGTGTAGAGACTGTGAAACCTATTAGGAGTAGCGCTAGTTTTAGATCATTTTTTAGGGGCGGTCGATAATAAAAGCTGAGGCACAAGAAACGTAATTCCTTTGTTTTACTTGAAACCCCCTCCCTCCTCAAAACGAAAGTTCTTATGCAAAATCAATTTCGTATTATGATGCTGTTTCTGACAAACCCAGACGCATCTCTCCGATCCGCATGCCCATGAAAAAATACCGAAAGGGCACATTAATTAATAGACCTCCACTGTACGCGTTTCACTTTTAAAGACAGAACATTTAATGTATTTCGCACGCAGGAAAATGTTTCACATATATGTTTCAATTTGAAAAAGCATACTCGTTTTTATTTCACATTCATGTCGTTTCGTTGTCTTTTCTGTCTCTGTATTTTGTGGTCATTCTGTTCTCGATGAATGCGAAGGTAGTTTTGCGTTCTCGCTGCAAAGTCCACTTCAAAAACTGTAGAAAATCCTTATGCGATTTTGACGCACACAAAACGAAATGAGCTTTAACCCCCCTAAACGAAAGAATTACGTTTGTCGTGCGTCAGCTTTTACGGTATTATCTATGGCCCTTTAGCGATTTGTTTGAATTTACAACGATACTGTAGGGAGTCTTTGAAAAGTGGTGGCCATTGGTGATGACAATATTCAGAGGTTCTGGTGGTTTTTTTGAATTTGATAAATACATTTGACAAAACATCATCAATCTAAAAGTGACAAAACTGGTAGGAATGATGCAGCAATGTTTTTTCCCTAGTTTCGTATTTTAAGCATTTTGATATCATACATTCTTGATCTGAATGAATAGAATGCCTGAAAATAAACAAGTAATCGTTGATGACACAGTCCCCACTTGTTAATGGGTATTTTGATTACAGGTCCTCAGAGAGGATAGAGTCCTTTGCATTAGGTCTGTGATAAAAATAGTTTTGAATGAATTCGCTTGATACATGTCTGAGTTATGGTTCAGGACATGAAAAATCGTAACAAAATGGTCGCGCAGTGGCCATATTGGATCGCATCACAAAACAAATTGATGTGCATAGCTATGACATTGGTCGATGTCCTTGTACAAACTTTGAATAAAATCGGTTGAAACATGCGGATATGCCTGAGAAATGGCTCTGTACATGAAAAAATCGTAATAGAATGGCCACCTGGCGGCCATATTGGATCATATCACATAGGTCAATGTCCTTTTACCAACTTTGAATAAAATCGGTTGAGATATGCCTGAGTAATGGCTCTGTACATGAAAAAGTTGTAATAAAATGGCCGCACAGCGGCCATTTTGGATCGTATCACAAAACAAATTGACATGCATATCTATGACATTTGTCAATAACCTTGTACCAACTTTGAATAAAATTGGTTGAAACGTGCCTGAGTAATGGCTCTGTACATGAAAAAATCGTAATAAAATGGCTGCCTGGCGGCCATATTGGATCGTATCACAAAACAAATTGACGTGCATCTGTATGACATATGAAGTAATCCTTGTACCAAGTTTGAATGAAATTGCTCCAGGCATCTCTGAGATATCTGCGTGAACGGACGGATGCACAGACGCAAGCACGCACGCACTCATGGACATGACCGGACGGTGTCCGTGGGGACTAAAAAAAGTTAGATGAAGAACAAAAAATTTACACAATTTATTTAAAATATTGAAGCCTTGTGGCATTCGTATGACACAATTTCTGTTATACGAAGGCTAAATCCCACAATGTAAAATTACTTTGCAAACAAGTTTGTTTTATACAAAGAAGTATCATCTGAGTATGTCATTTAAAATTCCTTGCAGGATACCAATTTGATTTGAATGTTCTGAGCAAGGAAGCCGGGTACAGTGTTAGAGACGGTCTGGGACATGAATTCAAGATAAACGTGTGCAGCCCGATCAAAGATACACATTGTACCGGTGCAAATGTTGGTAAGTATGTTCTTTCCTCCAGTAGAAACTCAATCAGCAAAAGATGAGTGTTTTTGATGAATTCCCATCAATGGGCATGTCAGTCAAAGTAAAAAATATCACACATTTCAATTACAATGTCTGGCAATTTTATCCCCTTTCTTTTAATGTATCACAGTTCTTAACTGCCACCCTGATTTTATTTGAAAGTCTTTCCAATTCTTTTATTGACGGACATGACAGTCCATAGCTAGCTTCCACAAGCTTCATTTGACAAATCACTTGTTCAGTGTCCTTCAACAGTCTGAATGTATTTATTGTTGAAGCATCAAGCCGTGAACGTGCTTACATTTGAAATCACTCATATTGTTACACTGAATATTTGAACTTGAAACCCATGATGAAATTTTTCATGCCATTAACAATGCTCTGTATTGACATATCCATGTTGATAGGTATAAGAAACAATGGCATTGCTCTACATTTGGTTATTTCACCATTGTGCAGGTCAATAACATTAGGTTATTGGCACGATATGGGATTTACATCCCAGTACATTTGGACAGCTGAGGTACTGTCTGAAATGTGTAGCGTCAAGGTCAATACAAAAGCGCAAGATATACAGGGAAAAAATCCAAACATTTTGTTATTAACCTTATGACATTTATGCTTGATTTAATTTTATGTGCGTAGTTGATCATGTACCTTTTTTGCTCACGTGTTTACACACGTGAGCATATGTCGCAGCGATGTCTGTGTGTCTGTCTGTTTGTCTGTCTGTCTGTCTGTCTGTTGGTCCGATATCTCAAAAACGGCTGATCAGATCAGAATCAAATCTGGTACATAGATTCAGTTAGCAAATGGCAAGAACTGATTAGTTTTTGGTGGGTCTGGCTTGCATACTTTTTGCTCATTTGCATAATTAATAATTTTAGAAAAAACAGATAATACATTAAAAACAACTGCACACAATTTGATGAGATTTGCTACAAATGTTGATCACACCAAGATATATCAGCAGTGGGAACTATTAAGGGGTGACATGAAAGATAGTTTCTAATTTGCATATTTAATGAACTTTCCTAATTAGGGATATATATCTGATTTGACACGATCAAAATTGGCCAAACTTGCTACATGTATTGGAGATATTATAATACAACATTATTGAAAATCATTAAGCATTTTTACTTCAGCCAATTCCTAATTTACATATTTGATGAACTTTGCTAATTAAGGATATATATCTGAATTAACTTGATTGTAGTGGTTGAAACTTGCTGTATACATTAAAGATACTGTGATATAACATTATTGTAAGTCAAATGACAATTTTACTTAGGCCAATTCCTAATTTGGATATTAAATGAATTTTCATAATTAGGGATATATATCTGAATTGACTTGATCAAAATTTATGAAACTTGCTACATACATTAAAGACACTATGATACAACATTATTGAAAGTCATTTAACAGTTTTACTTCAGCCAATTCAGAATTTGCATATTTAATGAACTTTCCTAATTAGGGATATATATCTGAATTAACTTGATTGTAGTGGTTGAAACTTGCTGTATACATCAAAGATACTGTGATATAACATTATTGAAAGTCAAAAGACATTTTTACTTCAGCCAATTCCTAATTTGCATATTAAATGGATTTTCATAATTAGGGATATATATCTGAATTGACTTGATCAAAATTTATGAAACTTGATACTACATTATTGAAAGTCATTAAGCATTTTTCGTTCAGCCAATTACTAATTTGCATTTTCAATGATCTTTTCTAATTAGGGATATATACTGGGATTTACTTGATCAAAGTTGGCAAAACATGCTGTGTACATTGATGATTATGCCAGGTTAAAACAATATTGAAAATCATTTCACATTTTCATGTAAGCTAATTTATAATTTGCATATCTAATGAGCTTTCACAGTTTGGCATATATGGCTTGAAGGACTTGGCTAAAGGTAATTATACTTGCTATAAAGTGGTGGTACAATGACAGCAGTCAAAGAACGTATTTTTATTCTAGCTAATTACGTATTTGTATACTTCATGATCTTTTAGAATTAATTGGCGGTGAATATTGTTCATTATGTTGATCATAATACTTTCAATCAAGTTGCAAACATGTGTGAAAGGTTCAAATTTACACATAACTGCAATATTAATGAAACACGTGAGCATTTTCAGTTCATATCTGGTTCAGAATGCCTGTAAAGTACACGATGTAGTGCAATTGCATGCAAAGTAAGTGTTCATTTGTAAGCTAAGCATACAGTACAAAAATTTTACCTGCGCTGTGAAGAAATGGTGGGTCAGCACAATTGTTTCACATGAATTCATTGGTTTATGATGGCCATTGACTTTGTGCGACTTTGTTATTATGATATGTACAGCTTATAAAAAATAGGAGCTAATATCAGATTTTTTTCTGGTGTTCATTGAAAATGACTAAAAGGGCAAAGGTCAAAAAGCATCCAGTAATCACATGTCCAGTGAAACTTAAATTTACTATATGATACATCTCCATAGGTTGCAGAGGCAGGGGTAAAATAAATGTATTTATCATATACCTATGCCCTGTATTGTGTCTGTACTGAGTTCATTGACATGATTTATCATGTTGATTTGCAGGTCAATAAAGTGATACGCCTTGTTGATGTGCATATGAAAGGAATGATCAGCGCGTCTTTCTTTCATTCAATTGAATATTTGCATATGAAAAAGTGATACAACCTTTTGATTTACATAACAAAGCCTGATATGGCCTGTTGATTTGCATACCGGACAACTTACATGGTGGCGCCCTACTCAAAACAAACCATGGTGCCCGTCTATGATTTTGACTTTGACTACGATATCATGTCCAATCTCCAAAAGTGGCAGAGTTTTGAAGCATAGGGAAATGCGGGGTAACTAAATCAAACACATGTGTCGATATCGGATTAACCTGCTAGTAGCGCTACCAATTTGAACAAATTAAAGAGCAGAGCATCACATCGTACGGGCACTGACAGATCGATGACAGACCAGCTGTTCCGTCCGTGTATAAGCACAGATGCGCAGACGACAAGCAAAAGTGCTATCGGACATGCCGGAGGACCGGCAAATTCAAAAGCACAACTTTCAAAAATATCATGTATTCATGGTAAATGCGTTCTGGAAAATAATATCAAACACAACATTTGCATATACCGTACCGATTCGGTAGATATCCTACATGTTTGATGACAGAGTTCAAGCATTTCTCTGCTCAACCGTAAAATTATTGTCAATGAGCCAGCTGGTAGATTACGTCAGACGCTAGTATATCAATCCGCCTTAGCAAAATGCCGCAAACAAATGTAGTCCATCAAGAAAAACCACAGTGAAACGTATCATATTTTAATATACGAGATTTATTCATTCAATAACGTGGGCATAGGTATATGATAAAGAGGATATCCCTCGATATCACCTCTTGGTGGGGTCGTATTGCTGCTCGTGCCGTTGTGGGCCGCATCACACTCGTCTTCGACTCGTGTGATGCGGCCCACAACCGCACTCGCAGCAATACGACCCCACCAAGAGATGATATCGAGGGATAACCTCATATTATTCACCTGGAGATGCAGTTTGCTAATTATTACAGAAATTTACTTTCTTTCCCTTGTACTTTTCAGGTGCTTGCCAAGAAGAAATAGCTATCGCAGATGGTCAGTCGTACAATGCAGGAAATTACAACAAGAATCTCTTCTACGATGACGGAATTCTCTTCTTGAACTATTCCGGTGGTGATCCTTGCCACAGCAACAAGTTCACACGAAACACCATTCTGAATTTTGTATGTGCCCAAGACAAGGACACGACAGATTTTGGATCACCTGTCTACATTGATGAGAGTGATGACTGCACGTACTTCTTCTCATGGCACACTCCTTTGGTTTGTGAAACAAAGGTACAAATTGGGTAGTATATGGACATATTATATTGCCTTGCTTTGAGGTGTCTATAAAAGTTTATTGACCTGTAGTTATGGAATCATGTTTTACTATGCCAGGGTGTTCTTTGGGTTAAAGGTCAATGACAATTGCTGTGTATTGACCTGTATGTACACATATTTCTGTCAAGGACGTGATAGTTGTTGTCTTCATGACTGCTACAATTCTTTATCACAGAATTTTGTGCATTTTTGATGACTTTTTGTTACAGGTGGAGTGCAGTGTGGAGAAACAGGATGGCGCTAACAAATACAAACTTGACCTTTCACCACTGATAACAGAGAGGGGTTACTACCTAGCGCCATCTCTAATTGGTGACGGCATGTCTTCTTTCTACGTGAACCCATGTCGACCTTTGAACCCAATAGCTAGTGTCAACTGCCCAGCAGGAGCCTCAGCTTGTAGGTCAAACAACGGAGAAAAACCGATTGTAAGTAACTACCAGTGCCAACACACTGCCAGATACATTTGATGGGCTTGCCATACTATTTGCCATTAAAATTTCCTACTTTTTTCTTGTGTTTTTTTTTATGGTAAAGGAGATCGGGTTTGGATAAGCATGAGAGGTAAAATATGTGTTAGCATCTTCACCATTAGAATTTTAATTCTTTTATGTTGAATCAGCGTCTGAATTTTTAAATGCAGGCATTCTTAAGGTTCCAGGACAAGTATTTGGCCCTTCCAAACAATGAATTCTCTGTGAAAAGAATTACCATGTACTTCTGGAAAGCCTCGTAGAAATTTGTGAACATTGTGCTTTGTATTTTGTAATCATCATTTACATGAGGCCCAGTACTTATCTTGCACTAATAAAGCTGCAGTCAAGTTTAAAAGAAGAATTAGAATCATTTTTGAAATGCCTGTTTATGGAATCATTGTTATGTATTCATGTATTCAGAAAAGAAATGAGCTCACTCTTTATTTAATGCATTTGAAATAAGTTTTCACAAATTCATGTACGTAGTGTACAAAATTCTATTCATTGTGTTCCTGTACGAGGAATGTTGAAAGATGTTGTTTGTCCTTGGATCTTTAATACTTTTCACAAACCAACTCTCTCAGACAATGCCAATAAGTGATGAATGTTGTCAGGTTAAATATATTCAAAAATAGGATTCACTAGTAGTAAATCAAAGTTTTAACCCTTTACCTGCCAGACAGTATCACTTCCCCATCTGCCAAGTTAGTAAAAAGCAGTTTTGAGCCAAAACTATATGTATTGTCACCCACCTGGCTTTGTATGTTATGTTATAGCAGCTTTAGTCTGTAAAAATCATGTTTACACTATCTCTGTCTTCAGAGACCTTCAAATCTTCAAGTCTGTGATATTATAAAATGCACCATATGGAACATGTTTTGCTTCACTGGCTCTGACCAACTTGACCTGATGGTGATATATGAACTTGGCAAGTTAAGGGCTAAAGGTATACAGTCACCTGTAATCTAAATATGCCCATATATGGTCAAAGGGGCGTTCCTTGGTACTCAAAATGTCCATGTGAGGGCGCTGTTTTTAAAAAACGGCCACCCGCTCAAAATCTGTGAGATTTTCTCTTTCCATGGTAACTGTGGCAAAATTGGAACAGGTGACAGTATACCTTTAATGTAAGAAAATGATCTTTATGTTTTAATGACAATTTTCAGAGCATTGGTCATCTTCATCAAGAGCCGTACATCAACGGTGCCGGTGAAGTCGTCCTGAAATACATCAATGGCACCAAATGTCCTGAAGAACCTCACAGAAGGTTATCCACCATGATAACATTCCACTGCCTACCTGGAATATCACAGGTAAAAACCCCTCCAGCCTGTCAGTTATCACACCTCTCACTTTGAGGATATAGTACAACCGTATTGCTTTCAATAATGAAGTAGGACATCGGGATTTCATAATGGGGAAGACAGGATTAGGTTTTACTACCCTTTTCAGTAATAGAGCACGAAGCCACTGCAGTGAACTGCAATAAAACTGCTCACACTAATTAGTTTCAGCTGTAGCCAGCTGGCAAAGTCGACAACATT
>LD350873.1:13458-28911 GCA_001465055.1 Ptychodera flava
CGTTATTTCACCATCCAATTATCCCAAATTAGTTCCAATCGTGTTGAAGTTGGTAGTTCTCCTTGGAATATGCACACAAAAGGTTTTGATTAGTCACGGTTCAATAGAAGTGGGTATTACAACGTTGAGATATGTACGGATAAAATCAAAATGAAACCGACGAAGAACGAACTTTGAAAGCAATGATTATAATATCTTTACGAATAACCTCTATTTTAGCGATATGGAACAGATACCATGCATCCACCAATTATATTGTAAAAACAAATAAACATATGATACAGCTTGGATAAGCTGTAGAGCTAAAAGTTTAGTAATTACGGTCATAAATCAGTCATCAAACTAGTTTATATCGACATAAATACAATATTGCAATCCATGATATCTATGACATATTACTGCAATAGATTACAGATTGACGTTGCGATATACTTTGAAACTGATCGTTAATTACTGTAAGTTTTTCATGAAAAAGGTACACTACGTCATGAAATTAATGGGTTTCACTCTCAAACCACTCTATGAACAAACATCAAACGTTTCCGCCACCCTTGTATGATTCTCTGAATAGCTAGAAGCAATTCCTTTTCTTTCAAGTATAATCAAAGAGTCGTACTCAATTAAGTAGGACTTCACTGACTATATATACAATGTAACCATGATAGTCACGATGTGCCATTATGCAAATACTTCAAGCAAAACCCAGAAACCAAGCTCACTGACTGTTTTTCGGAAGAATTTGTTTTACAAACTTCGGTTTCCATGGTTCGTTTGCTCTCATGTTTTTTTAACAAACGTTTTTTTTCTCGGCTTCATTCGTTGCAATGCAGTATCTGCTGTATTCACCGCCGGGCCAAAACGAAGGCTACACGCCGTTCAGTGAAGTCAGTATTACGCCGTTCAGGCGGCACTCATTTTTACCTCAAACCTATCGTAGGGAGTCGAAACTGACTGCTGTACTTTTATTCGTTTGTCAAGACATGGCAAAGTGTAGCAGTTTTGCGTTAACTAAATTTGTAATTACCATCGCAACATTCACGCTGCCAAGCTTTAGACTCTTACATGTTTCAGGTAAGTTTCTACGTACTGCTCGCATTCTGCAATTAGTATATAAAACACAGGAGAGGTCTCTGAATGTAAAAAAAAAACATGCCTATCATTCGGTTTCTATAAACATGCCTATCATTAGGTTTCCATGGGCTTTTTCACCTCTTTCATTCTTTTTGCCACAAATGTTTTCATTTAGCGGTGTTTGGTCAGCGGTTGGTATCGATAGCACTGTGTTTATCTTGAATCGTTGCTTGCGTATATGATATGTAATAGCATCAGGTATCTGACTTGACACTCTTCGAGTTGCAATAGAGGTATCATTTGTCATTAGTTTCACGATTTTATTTCGAAAGCTAAACGAAATCACGATATTTTAATCACCGACATATACGAATCTATTCATTGCTACTCTCATAAAGGCAACGTATGGAGTAAAGAACTTTGAGTGTCTAGATAACTGCGGTGTTTGCATAAAAATGCAAAACTAAAACTGATGACCGCGATGTACAACTTCTCCTTAATTTGGACAGTGTACCAGTATGCAAGATTTCTGAAAACAGCAAACGATAACTTATAGACTCTCCTTTTGCTTCATCAAACTTCGCAGAGACTTTCATAGTTTTAGCTCCTCTTTCACAAAATCATGGTACTTAGGGACCGTCTCAGATTGTCGCGTAAGTTCAAGAAACGAAATTCCTTCGTTTAGATCAAAACATCCTCCCCTCCCCCTAAACGAAAGTTCAAAAGTGCGAAATGTTGATGTCTTCCTGAGAGAACAAAGTACTGAGAATTAACGATCTCGTGAAGACTGCGGAATTCATTGCTGTTTCATCAACATAGTGAGAGTGAAATGACCAAGTGTGGTTAGAGCAGGCAGACACTTTTAGCACATTTAAAAACGACACTGTTTATCTTTATAATTTGATGATTGAAAGGTTTAGAATACGATGTTACTGTCAATTGCATTTGGGACACGAACGAGCTAGAAACAGTTACTGTAAAATTGTTGGCACAAGTGTGCAGTTTTTTTATATTTACACACAAAGAACTTGTGATCACAAAATACAAGTGCGAAAGTGAAGTTCACTATTGAATGGAGGTCAAACCCCCTCCCCCAAAAACGAATGAATTTCGCTTTTTAAACCTATGCGGCAATCTTAGACGGTCCCTTAGATGATTCAATTGTTTCAAATAATGGTGACAATTTTAAATTTGGTCTAAATGCATGTTCAACGCAGTTATGGACCACGTAGTACTATGACTAGTATGGCTTATTGGAAGTGAAAATTATATCATATTATATTGATAATTCTCAAACAAAAATTCAAAAAGACGAATTTATTTGGACTATTATGACGGACAAAATTAAACCTCCACTCCATTGCATCAGCACCGAAAGTGTATATGGGGAAAGTATTGCCGATTTTAATTAAGTTTGTTGAAGAATGGATTTGCTGTAATCGAAAGCTTTCGGAATAAGTTTTGCATGCAGTAAGCTTTCCTGAAGCAATCTATCGTTGCATGACAAGTTATGTGTAAAAGGAAGACTTACCTTTTTCATATGTTATCCATGTCATAGGATGTGGCCCAATATTCGGTGACCACTGCTACGCGATAGTGTACGTCGAAGTTAATCTCAGAAAAGCGCTGGGGATTTGTCAGTCTTACCAAGTTGGCCAAGTGGCTGACATAAGAAGCCAAGGGGAAAACGACTACTTGTCCAACCTACTGTCTATGTGAGTATCATGATAGTCTGTCACAGATTAAATATATACAGGAAAAGCTTATCCCTGGTGATATTTCCTTTGATCAGTATGGTTACGATAATGTGCACTCTGGCAAGGGCATGTTAATGTCCTTTTTTATGTATCGTCCTAGTATATGCCTCAACGGCCCGGCTGCAAAGCAAATTCTTGCTTGCCGGCATATGACGCCAGAATGTTTGTCTGATACAACAGAAATGAAGAGATCGCATGTCAATGTAAAGTATCAGTATTTATGGGATTTGCTGAGCAACATGATTTAAGGTAGAATGCGCCTCGGGTACAGAGAGTCGGACTCTCAAACTTATGCAATTCTTTTCTGATCTACCACTTATGGGGGCTCATTTTAAAGCTCTTCGGAAAAGAAGAACTTTCACCGCCTTAATTTATCGAAAATCAAAAATTTAATTTGTCCCCGTAGGGTTAACACAGAAATGGTGGCTATTTTGAATTTCAAATATCGCAAAATGTTTGGTGATTTGTTCCGCTAGTTCCAAACTTTGCACCGTGACCCCCGATTTTTATTGTCGATTTGGTAAGAGACTGATTGAAATTTTCATTTAGGAGAGTTGAGCAAAGGTTTAAGTCTTTCATTTTCGAGGCTCATACTACCTTAATACATTAAAGGGACAAAGTCGGCCCTTTTCATGAATTTTGTTTGACAGGAGATACTACTTATATTGTTTGACATGTTGAAAGATACTGAATGAATGGGTGACCATGCATATATTCGACCCCGGTTTTAGCAGAATTAAATGAAACCATCGGTAAAATGAACTAATGGTCATGACCACTAATTCATTTTCGCGATGGTTTCATGTATCGTGTCTACAACCAGGGTCGAATACATGCATGGTCACCCATTCATTCAGTATCTTTCAACATGTCAAAGAATATAAGTAGAACTCGCATCAAACAAAATTCAGGAAAAATGGCCGACTTTGTCCGTTTAAGCGATTTAGGGATTTATTACGTAAGTTTATTTTCAGCGATCTACAGACCTACTTGTCAAGTATAGGTCTTCCGATGGGAAACAATAAAATGTCATTCTTATTTCGCAATTTTTTATGGTCTATGTGCTAACTGACTTGGATGATTTATGAAAATGGGGAGTGCGACTTTTGAATCATATATGCGTAGTAAGTCAGAATATAAATCGACAGAAATCATCGTTCGTTCTTGACTGAGTGACACGTGCAATTCAAGTCGCAAAGTTGATGTCTGCACGTAAAAACAGTATTTCCATTACATTTTTCTGTGTTGTTGGAGTGGCTATCGGGCTAATACAACGAATCTCATGCACAAGTAAGTTTCTACAGTGTTATTCACAAATTACAGAGGCGGAAATACTGCTTGGCTTGGCATCCATGATATTGTCACTGAAGGCTCATTTCAAACCATGATGAACGATGACGCCACCTATACAAATTTTATGAATGGCGAACCTGATGACGGAAGTTCGTCCCTTCGCCAAGACTGCGTCGTCATTGATGGGACAGGACTGTGGCGGGACGAATACTGTTACAGTCAATATCAAGTTCTCTGTAAAAGGAGAAAAGGTAAAAATATCTATTTATCAGTTTATCCGTGTTCCAAGTTTATCTGTATCGAATCGGTCTCTGTCTTTCAATCTGTTACTGCTACTGGTCTGTCTGTCTGTCTGTCTGTCTGTCTGTCTGTCTGTCTGTGTCTTTCTCTGTCTGTCTATCTGACCGACCGACTAACTATCTGTCTGTCTGTCAGTCAAAGTCTCTCTTAGATTTTGTGACCGGCGACCGTAAATGATTACAAAATAATAAAAAAACAAGCTCACACGCTCAACAAACATTCTTTGGCGTTTCCGTTTTTTGTCGTAAGTCCGCAAGGCTCAGCCAGTTAAAGAGTCTCCAGACAACAGCCACATGTAACACGTAGAACGAAATAGTCACCAGAAACTCCAGGTACCATTCCTTTAAGAAAAATATTCAGACACTATAACAATAGTTTTCCCTTGAAATGGATGTCAGTGTTCATCAAAGGTAAGAACATCGAAGAAAAATTCTTGATACTTGAAAACTGGATACATGTAGCTCACGCCAACACTTGGATATCTTGTTCTTTGATCCCATTCAACCGCTTAAAGGTATACAGTCACCTGTAATCTAAATATGCCCATATATGGTCAAAGGGGCATTCTTTGGCATTCAAAATGCCCATGTGAGGGCGTTGTTTTTAAAAAGCGGCCACCCGCTTAAAATCTGTGATTGGTTAGATTTTCTCTTTCCATTGTAACTGTGGCAAAATTGGAACAGGTGACATATATACCTTTATGATAAAACTTCCTGCAGAAGAATGATAATAGGATGAGCCGATGATTAGATTAGATTAGATATACTTTATTGTCCATAAAAACATTGAAAATTGTCTTTAAACATCAGGACCGCTATAAAAACACCAAATACGGACGACGCCCCACAATACAACACTATAGTTACAGAAAAACACAGCACTAGATTAAAAGTTCCTACTTAAAATGGTGGTTGCTCTGGTTCTCCGGACGGAATCAGACATATTCATGTTACACAGTCCCTCTTTTCAAACCCTAACGTCCGTCGATGTTTTTGATTGGCCAACAACACACGTTATTATCGCAATTAAAGGTCACAGCCAGCTGCGACCCCTTCGACCATTTCGAGCTTTGTGTCCAGGTAACCGCCCAATCCAAAGTGCTAAAGAAACTAACATACTCTGGGCCCTTTTCAATCTTTCAGATCTGGTTTCTTGTGATGAAGTACACGCACCTGTCAATGGACGAATAACAACTGATCCGATGATTTCATTTCCGGCCAATCAGGGAGATACTCTCACATTTGAGTGTGACCCTGGTTACGTCATGGATGGTTCTCCAACAATTACTTGTGGAGAGGGATATTGGGACAGAGCGCCACCTATTTGCAAAAGTAAGTATACTCTCTGCAGAATTCGACGGTTTTTATTTGCCATGTATTACAGCTGTATACTATATGGAACAACTCATTTATATAAGACCCAAGAGCATGATTTGAAAGTGTCGTAAAGCTATTCTTCTGCAGGGAATTTAAACATACATGAACAAATATTTTAAGCAAGGGATTTCAAACTGTCATAATGCTATTCTGCTGCAAAGAATGGCACGAGGAAAGTGAAAGAACTACACAACACTTACGTCTTTTCATTAACACAACTTGTTTTTGTCCTACACAAAACTAAACAGACATGAAATTAGCAGAGGAGGTGTCTTCGACTAGTGTTTATAGTTATTAAAGGGACATAAGCTTAACTTGTGGAAAGTTTTTTCAGTATTCTGCTTCTGTATATGAACTACTGTGTCTGACCCTAATCTGTTTGTCATGCTGAAATTTCGAGTATTCTCTTTGTCAACACAGCTTGTATGTGTGTAGTGATCATCGTTTATTGTTTACAAATGAATACTAGTCCGGACTTGAATACAATTTTCAACAATAACAATGTAGATTATACTCATATAGGTTGTGTTGATATGCTAAATACTAAATTTCTGAAAAAATAGACAAAAGATACAGCTTATAGAGCTTTAAACCTATAGTATGGAAATGCAAAAGATAACATTAAAATGGTTTGCAGACACAGCGTGAAATAAACAATTTGTTACGATTTGTCATTTTCAAACAAAAGGTAACCCCTGCTTTGATTTACAGGTTGTGAAAATGCTTTCGATGGATACTGTTACGAAACGGTTGAAGAGAAAGGCTTGAATGCGATATCTTATTGCATCACAGAAAAGCTCGGGTATCCTGCCGACATCACCTACAGTGCTGAAAATACTCATGTAGCCAGTTTACGTGGACTATTCACTAGGTATGTAGCAATTAAGGTGTTGTTTCATTTAAAGGTATACAGTCACCTGTAATCTAAATATGCCCATATATAGTCAAAGGGGCGTTCCTTGGTATTCAAAATGCCTATGTGAGGGCGCTGTTGAAATCTGTGATTGGTTAGATTTTCTCTTTCCATGGTAAAATTGGAACAGGTGACAGTATACCTTTAACCTACACACATGTATCCTTATCTCTTATCAAAGATGGCATACCCCCATAATATATATTTTCAAAAAGCAGATAGTCTAATGTTCAGAATGGTGGCTATACTTAACTCGAAGAAGAAGGGGTACATATTTGAGGCAGATAAAAATCGATTTTGGCATGAATATTTAAGCAATAATGTACCCCCTTCAAGCCTATAATCGATGAAAGCAAACTTTACGCAACACAATGTACGAGGCAGAACCGAGTACATTTTTTAGTGCGAAGTTTACTTTAACATTATGGGCCGGGAGGGGTACATTATTTCTATTTTTCTATAGTTTTGGCGATGCCAGTGATTTTGTAGGTGTAGAAAACATCTTGGGTAACAATAATGGATAATCGGATACATTATCAGTAATAATCTGAAGGTATGACGTCACAAAATTTACTGGTATTGACAAAGCTATAATATTATAAACATTAATCTAATTCCGAAACTTGACACTACTTTAGGAAATTCCATATCTCATTGGGTATATGTATAAAAACCCCGATAATTTTGTTTTGTATTGTCTATTATCATTATTCAATTTTCATCTTAAATCTTGGGTTGAAAGACTGACATTTAAATCATGATAAGCAAAATTGATATGGCTCTAATTCCAAACGTAAGAACTTCATCACAAATCAAAATTGTCGTTTTGTCATATAACATTTAAAGAAGATAATGTGAAACGTTCACATAATTTGACTAAGTCCAGAGTTGAGATTAAAGTTTTGTTGAAATGTTGCAAACGAGAGCCAGGAAATCGGTTAATTTGGATATATTTGCATAAATGATCACCACGTGACTTCATACACAGCTTAACAAGGATTTCATCTCATACTTTCTCTACATGTAGCAACGTACAAGAAGTGCGCCTTGGTGTAAATGATGTCATCGAAGAAGGTGTTTACAGAACTTTGTGGGGCAGAGAAGTAGGTTTCACGGACTGGGGACCCAGCCAACCATCTAACCCTTTAAGAATCCATGTCGCCATGGACATGAGTACCGCTAAGTGGCAGATGGCTCGAACTCTCGTCCCCTCTTTCACTTTTGGCGGAACGGTCTGCAAAAAGAGTGCATGTAAGTACCGTAGTGCGATGACCCACAACTTTACACGAACGCATGTGACAAAAAAGGCATACATCTCTTATAGTTTATAGTCTGCATTCATCAATTCAGACGAAAGAAACGTTGAAAGACGTTGAAAGCTAATATCATTGTCCCGACGTTTGGCCGGAATTCCGTACCTGATACTGATAACATACACATTGGTTTAATCGTTGACAAAACTTTTGTGTCACAGAAATCAGAATTCACCCAAAATTTTTATCGTACAAAATTGGTATTCAGAGAAGCCAAATAGTTGAGAAAATGGAGAAAGAAACCTAAAACAAAACATAACCATGTGTATACCACAAAGAAAGGTGTAAGATAGCACGTTTCACAGTTTCTAAACCAATATCTCCTGAAACATATTAAATCTTCTTTCCATCATTTCTTGACATTATTTTAGTTAGTGTTTACATTTCGGAGTCAATAGTCATTATGCTACGTGACTTAATTCATTAAAGCTACAGTAATATAAAGTTAAATTACTTCGAAGTACCGCACCTGTTCACACGTTATGTTCTCTGAATGACAAAATGCGTCGGTATTCGTTGAATAAAACTTTTGACGAGTACTTTTCCTGGTTTCAGCTGGTGACTGTACTGAAATACAAATCCCAAACGGCTACATTTCAAACGTTCCGGCACAGTCCTTTCCAGCGCCGAACGGAGCGGTGATAACGTTCTCCTGTAACGCTGAATATAAGCCTACGGGAACCGGCGAAACATCGCTCACCTGTACAGATGGCTTTTGGAACGATGTTCCCAAAGTCTGTTCTCGTAAGTTATCAATCTGTAAGACCATAATAAAGTTAATATTTATTCATATTCCTTGCTTGTACAGAACAATTGTAGCTAAACTGCTGTATTCCCTAACGGTGTATCAGCAGACAGTGGAGCAGAAGCTCAACTATCTATGGTTAAGCGTGAAATGAAGTTAGCAACTATTTACAATTGTTATTTATAAAGATAATACCAAAAACAAACAAAGAAAGATACAAAAACCAATCGCGCCAGAAAACAGACTAATTTTGGAGGAAAATCAAACTCATCAATAACGGCAAACTAGCGATATAAAGTTCGTTTTCATTGAGTGTTTGGTACAAATAAATCTTTCGTAAATGAACAAGGAACAAAGCCTATTTTAAAACAAAATCCGAATATATGACACTCAGATATCAAATAAGTTTTTAGCTTATGGCACATTCTATATGTTAAGATACTCAATCATCTGCACCAGGTACACTACCAGTCCTTTGTTTCTTGATATACTTGACTACCGTTATTTCTGGCATGACGAAATCGGAAAAATAACATTCTCAAGATAATTACACTTCTCATGGACCTTTTCCTCAGCCAAAGAAATGACACCATCAGGGCAATTAGCAATACTAAATTTACAAATGCTTATGAAATTTCTTTATATGAATTCACGTTCGTTATATTGACTTACAGCGCTTGTCATTTGAGTTCGGAGTTCCAAACACACATGGATATCTTGACTGAGACGCGCGAGTTGTTTTACTCTGGCATACACCATCCAAGGATATGTCGATTGCCTCACGTTCTCTTATCATACGCAAAGTTAAAAGATAACTACAATATAGAAAAACTTCAACGTCTCGAAACAGTAATTGTTTCCAGTTTCAGGCGTATGATTGGATCAAAACTTTGCAGTCTCGATCGGCCATAAATATGCCCCTGCGTTTCTTCAGCAAGTCATAGACAAAAATGAAAACATGTCCGTGTGACTTTGGATAAATTGTTGCATTTCGGTCGAATGATTCTTTGTGCAGAACGTTAAACCTTAGTACTGAACAAGAAATCTGTGCATGTCGAAGTATGAAACTCCGAAGTCAAATGACAAGTGCTGAAAGTTACGTGTCACCGTACGGATTCAATTCCAAAATGTACGTAAAGAACGACAGGGCTAAAGTGACTGAGCTAATCAACTGTACCATTAAACTTATTCCTATTTTGCTATTCTCTAATGGAGATCAATATATATATGCTGAGCTACTGGAAAACAGCAATGTTTTGGTGATAGAATGGACATAAGTAGGCATAGTTTTTGGCACGTCTTACCACGAATAAAACAATAAAAATGATAATATACACGACAGTTATCGAACAAACAACTACCTACAAACGACGTATAACAATAATCACATAAATATTCACGTCGTTTTGAACAGGTGGTAACGAATATGTCATGGTACCTCTTTTTCCGGGGCCAACATATCAAAGCACTAAGAATAGGATAGGACTACGGTGAATGGACTTACTGAACTCGATTCTTTTGCAAAAACACACTTACAGCGGCGACTGTGGCCACACTGGCATATAACGGTCATACCTACACAGCCCAGGATATTCCGATGACTTGGCACGATGCAGATGCTTACTGTCAACTTTACAACTTAGGTCGACTCGTTGTTATTGAGAGCTCCGAGGAATGCGAACAAGTTCAAGATTTTACGGCTGAAGTGACCACGGAAAGGTATGCAAATTAAGCTGTCGAACTGCTAACTTGTAGCTCCATTGATTGTTTGTGTAATATCATTGATTTCGATTCGGTGTTATATTTCGATGATTAGCCATAGACAACAATGAATAGCAACCCTTACAAGGTCGCCATTGATCACCTATCAATAACTAAAATATTTCCATCTTTTTACTTCCTTTAAACGAGGAAACGTTTATGATCGACTAGTATTTTGAAAAACACTCTTATTCGATATTATGGAATATTAATCACAAAAAGACATAATTTTAGACCAAGAATCGACATTCTGTACTGTAACTATTGCTGGAAAAGGTGGGCATTAGATAGGCTAAATTATATCTAGGTGGGACGGGAGAGTGGAAAAGTAGTAGAAACGGTTTGGGGACTTTAAAGTACTATGGGACTATAGGGGACTTGAAAAAACAATATATGATGATGGTTTGAAGTATCATAATGGAGAGATATTGAACAAAAGTCACCCAAAAATAAACTTTAAAAATAGTCACTACCTTGACTTAATTGCTCGCATGCTGCATAAACTAGGT
This sequence comes from Ptychodera flava, assembly GCA_001465055.1. NCBI lineage: Eukaryota > Metazoa > Hemichordata > Enteropneusta > Ptychoderidae > Ptychodera > Ptychodera flava. Next base: position 24,497 of record LD350873.1, read on the forward strand.
AATTTCTCAGCTCCACAAAGGTTTGCACAAATCACGTAAAACTGCACCAGTGGAACTCCCGCCCCCCGAGTCTGGTGCAGAATGTCTGGAAACTTATGCTTACAATCTACATATTTTAATCTGCAGTATTCTACTGCGGTGGCTTGAAACCAAAAGTGTCTGAAAAGTTGCCAGACTGATCGGCACCTATTGGTTCTGACATACCTTGAATGTATAGGACCCATTTTCTATACTTCCACAGTGGACGGCAGAATAGATGAAAGTGAAACACTAGTCTCAACAATTCTCTACCAAAGTCTCCAGAGATAGATGACTTTTTGTTGGACTAACAGTAGCAGGTCGACGGCGAATATGACGTCAAACTGTTGAACACAACTATGACCAGTCAATTTACGTTTCTACTTCAAATATTTTTCTTTGCTGTCACGGGCTCAGCCATCGATTGCACTAACATATTTTGTTTTTATTTTGAAAGCACGCATGAATATCGCTATGAAATATTTCTTGACATGAGTGTGTTTAAAGCTGTCGGCAGTCGTTACGTACGTTTGTATTTTACAAAAAATGGTTACATCCCACACGATCCTGTTTAATTAAAAATCTTGGTTCACTAGTTCTTTACAAGAACCGCTAACACATGTTTTTCCAAGTGAAAAAGAATAAAAACAACATCTTGAAACGGGCAGCCTGCCACTGCCTGAACTTAAGAATAATTACGAGCTAGAAGAACTTGAATTTGTGAGGTTACTAAGATGGTACTAAGTAAGAAAAAACAATCAGAAATAATTATCAAGATTTTCCCCTCCCGAGGTGTTTGTAAACGTAGTCTCATCGCAGACGGCTACGTTGCCAATAGGCCACTGGTAACCCAGGTATCTTCTGCGGTCGGGTCAAGGATAAAGTATAAACTTTGAGCCAAAGGGAACTCTTTTATTTCGCATCTAAAAAAGTATGACATCTAACTTTCACTGGGACATATTACTGCAAGTGTCCTAGCATGCTGTGCGTTTTTCCGAAGAACTTTTTTTTTCATTTTAGGGTGTGGATTGGTTTAAGTGACGAGACAACAGAAGGGGACTTTCGGACTCTGCATAACCAACAACCACCATACCTTGACTGGGCCACCTCTGGTGATAATGAGCCAGATGGTTCGTTTTCCGCCAACTGTGTTGATATGGATGTTGACGGAAGAGGTTTCTATGACGACAGTTGCGATGAAACGCGACCATTTGTGTGTAAATATACCCCAGGTAAAACAGCTTTGTTCTGTCTGCTCGAGTTCTTACAAAACATCTTGGAGCGTTGGGTCGGGTATTACGACCAATGCATCAGTCGATGCAAAAGAAACAATTAGTCAAGGCATTGATCAATAAATGAATTAATCATTCATGTCGTTATCATTAACTTCACAAACCGTTTCATGAAGAAAACGACACGGTAATTATTCTCTAGAATGTTCTTTCGCTGAAACTATCGAGACATTTTAATTATTTCACTTTTTGATTAATGTCGACTCGTGTTATTGTACTCACTGACAAATTACAGTCAGCTCGTTATAACTCTTGTACAATAAATGCATTGGTAAACTTTAACGATATCTCGACCAGGACGACAATGTTGGTCTTGATGTGAAAACTCTTTGATATTTATACGCCAATTATGCAATGCAGCTATGTTCAGGAAACTATCTTTAAATAACAGTCTATCAGTTCTGGTGTGCTGTGATGACGGCATTATATAACGTTTTTCTTGATCAGCAGATCTGTACTTGGTAGACATATCACCACTGAAACATCTTACAGATGTTGTAATTTAGACAAAGTGATGTATAAAAAATCGATCGATATGGTGACTGGTGTTTGTCATTTTGTGGTTGGATTTGTAATTTGTGTGTAGCGGCGGCGAAAATAAGAAAATATACTGATAGGAACATTTTGCCGATTTCAGATTTAATGTGTTTAAGGACCTCACTTTTTTGATAAACCACAACGAGAAAAGTTATAATCCTAAAAAGACAGGCATTTCTCATTTTAGAGGAACTATATTACATAACCACGAACCAATGAGAATAAGCTTATTGAATGTGATGTGAATATAAACAATCTTCTTTGGTCTATACGCATAGTTGAAACGCCCCCCCCCGCTCCCCGATGAAGTCTGCACATCAACTTCACTACATTCAAATGTTCATAAATCTCTACAACTGTACCCCTGATTACAGTTATGACAACCCAGCCACCAACGACAACCGCAACAACTACGCTTGCGACCACCCAGCCACCAACGACAACCGCAACAACCACGGTTGCGACCACAACTAATACACCAACTACAAACGTAACCACAGACTCAGCGATCCTGACAACAGTGATACCCAGTACAAACCAACCTTTGTCAACAGCGCCTCTAACTGCGAGTACGCTAGCCACTGCCATGCAAGGTACATTATGCCGCTTTATGAATGACAGCCCTGACAGGACAGGGACACTTGAGGAGTTGAAAGTTTATTTTGTCACTCCTGAATATCTGTTTCCCCTTTATGCTCACACGGACCATTTTGCTTCGTTGAACCAAGCGAGGAAACAACTTTTATGATTTGTTGAAAACTGTTCATAGGTTCATCACCATTGTTGAACTTAAACCTGGCATATACCAAGATGATTACGGTGACTATGGGATTTGTTTGCGTAGCTGTCAAACTTCTTACTCTCTTAAAGATGTTTTGTATTTAAACATCCCCAACTAAATCAAAATTACATACTCTCTTCTCATAACTGTTCACATGTAAGTCGGCGAAAATTGAGTATTGATGGAATTTCTATCTTCACAGGAACTACTGGTGGCGCTCTCTTCGAGGAAGCATTTTATAGATCTGGATACTTTAAATTGAAGGCAGAACATAGAGGTGCCCCTGGGCCTGTATTGGACTCGGTCATTGTTTCATCTGTCATCGGATGTGCGCAGGCGTGCCTTGCTGTAACTGCATGCACTAGTTTTAATGTCAAAAACGGTGTTTTCTTTTCATTAAGGACATGCGAACTGTTTTCAGAAGTGTACGATTTGGTTCAATTGTCTCATCGACCGGGCTACTCGTATTTTGAAAGTAACAAGTAAAAGACGTATCAGTTTGGGGATAAAAATTAATCGGAAATATAATTTTTCTCGCATCGTTTCTCGGATTTTTTATTCTTATTCAAAGTTTTGTCTGACCATTCCCGAATCTCATCGCGATGGAAATAATACATATTTACGAAATAAACATCAGTGTGTGTCATGCCACTCACACCAATGCGTCGTTCTGATCAGACCTCACGTTCCCCGCGGTAAAACTCTTTAACCAACTACATGTAGCATAAAAGCTTAATGCCGCGACAGAGAACATTTTGATAGCAAGAAAAATCGGTGTTAAAACAATGAAAGGATGAAATACATGGAGTTAATTTAAGCAAGAGCAGTGTAAACGATTAGAATGTTTCTCATTGAACTACCGTCTTAAAGCATTCGGCTGGCGCTTCATGGCGCCAAATCAGCGCTGTCACTTTTTGTCGTCTGCGTCGCTTCCACTGCCATAGCCGACTACGTGTACTGTGTATCCTTTGCGTAAACGATGCTCGGTCCCGGGCGTAGATTCTGTTTAGTCCGTTTTTTCCGTGCTAAAACTACCGTGAAAACAGCTTTTAATGCCACAAACACAAATTTTGATATGATATAATAGCAATACGCCCCCCAACAGGTAGGAATACACCCAATTTGGATACAATTCGCTTATATATTTGGATACAATTCGCTTACATATAGCACTCGCCCTGAGGCTAGTGCTATATGTAGCGAATTGTACTCGAGTTCCGTCTACAGCAGAGGCCATCACTTGAACTTATTACAGGAAAATACTTGACTTTACAAAAGTTTCAATTTTGCTCTTTCAATTACAGTGTTCTCGACTTTGACGTATAAGTGTATCAACTAAGATTGATTGGACGTTAAAGATTATAATTTTTGGGCGGGTTATTGTCGTAATTAACATTACATCATACGATTCATAACTCTTGGAAGCCTTGGTCGTTTCGCTTACTGGTCATTATATCGGATCAAAATATTGTCATCATCAAGAATTGAACGATAGGGGGCGCTAGTATTTACTTTTTAAATGTTTTTGTTACTGACCTCGCAGCTTTTCCTGTGACATACTGATTTTCTAACGTTTTGTTCTATTGTTTTGAGATTCGGGCTGGCGTAACACGTTCGTTTCCTTGCAGATTTCTCACGCAGTGAGCAATTCTTAGGGCGAACTCGTTTAAAGTGGGTTATGATGATCTGAAGAATATTCATATGCATACAATACTTTTTTTTTGCAAATCGAACTGGCTCCTATGTACATAAGCTTATATAGGAAAATAGCGACGTTTTAATGCTGG